>LNAC01000800.1:364861-660022 GCA_002007465.1 Ailurus styani | reverse complement strand
TTTGTTTGTTTGTTTGTTTTTTTCCCTTGGTCTTCTGGGGGAGGGGCCTGTTGCTGTGATTTTCAGGTGTCTCTGCCCGAGGCGGATTCCCACGCCCTCGCCAGGGGCCAGGCTAAGTAATCAGCTCCGGGTCGCTCTCGGGAGCTTTTGTTCCCTGAACGCTTTCCATACCTCGTTGGAGGATGGGACTGAAAATGGCGGCTCCCAGTCTCCGACTCGGAGGAGCCGAGAGCCTGGGGCATCAGTCCTCAATGCACCTCAGAGAAAAGCAGTCCCTCCCGTCTCTTGGTCTCCGGCCACGCTCCGAGTGTCACTGTCTCTGGCGCAGCCCCGTTTAGAATCTCCAAACCCGGCAGATTCCTGCAGCCGCTCCCGCGCCACTGCTCCCGGAGGAGGAAGGTGAGTCTCTCCGGGTCTGCCGCCCGTGGGGTCCCCGCTCACAGATCAGCAGCCCGGCTGCGCTTCAGATCACAGCCCAAGGTAACCCTNTAACCCCGAGCTGAGAGACACCTCAGCTCAGCTCCGTCTCTCCCGCCGGCTTCCTTCTGAGACCTGGGAGCTCGGTCGCGCTCAGACACCCCTGGTCTTTTTGTGTCCCCGTGGGTCCTGAGACCACAGTGTCCCTGCAGGGGTTTCACCCCCCGCTTGGCCTCTGGGGCGACGTCCCTCCGTGGAGCCGACTTCTCACAGTTCCGAGTCTGTGCTCCGCTGCTCGCTCCCTTGCCGGCAGCCGGCCCCTCCCCCCGGGTCTATCTTCCCGTCGCCGCAGATTCACTTCTCCGCACGTCCTACCTTCCAGAAGGTGGTCAATTTTCTGTTCCTAGAATTGCTGCTCTTCTTCTCTTCGATCTCCGGTGGAATTTGTAGGTGTTCAGAATAGTTTGATAGCTCTCTGGGTGAATTCCTGGGACCTGATGATAATCGGTCTCCTCCTCCTCCGCCATCTTGCCGCTCCTCTATCTTTTGTCTTTCATCTTATTTTCCCAGACACATTATAAATGCCCTTGATATTACTTACCAGGTCTTCTCCCTCTCTCAGGGAGGAACGGAATTAAGATACTGGTAGGGTTTTGAAAACCTATTCATTGAATCATGTTGAACTAAAATTATTTCTAAGATTATAAAAATGTAAATAAAATATAGATTAAAAAAGTATCCATTTTTCTATTACTCTTTTTTATTCCTTATCATGAAAACAATACTCTCTTCGTTTCTCAGTAAATGTTTTGTTTTTATCATAAAGACTGTTGGAAGGGAATTTTAGAGCCAAGCCTATTCTAGAAAATTCAGAGTATATGAAGAGAATACATAATGATAATCTGCATTACATAATTCTCCCTACATAAATATTACTATTAATGTTCCGTTCCCATGGACTTTATTAAATTCATTTCCAGCATTTATGGTAAAAAAAAAACAAAAACAAAAAAACCTTGAAAATTATTATATCCAAATACTGAAAAAAATCTCATAAATTGGCATTTATAGCATTGAAAAAAGTTCACAGAGGATAAATTTTACTTTTCAGTATACCAGTCACAAAAGATTTCTTGACCACTATCTATGTTGTTCTCAGAACTGTATTGGGGTTACAGCCGATATAAAGAAATATAAAGCATTGTCTGCCTTTAGCAACTTTCTGGTTGTGGAAGTAAAGATAAAAAGACATGAAATAGGAAAAAAAATAAAATAAGTGTCTACATCTAATAAACCTTCTTAGAAGAGAAGCATCAAATCAGGCCCGAAGCCTTCTTTTAAATGTTGAGGATTGAACAGGATCCTAAATAATATTAGATAGGTAAAGAGGAAAGAAGGCATTCCAGAAAGGGAAAGAGTATCATGAGCCAAAGGACAGGAGTATTTGGGGCCATGAATAAACTTCTAAACAGCTATTGTAATTTACTGGGGGTAGTGATAAATAAGATCCTATAATCTAGATACAACCATTGTATGAAGCAGTTTGAACCATAAAGCATAGAAGTAGGACTTGATGGAGTTGGTAATGGTGGATAATCAAGGGTGCTTGTGAAGAGAAAGAAGGGTTGTTTTGTATGGGGAAGATAGTGACTATAGTTATTCACCTAATAGTGATTTTCTCTTTCCTGTAAGCTATCCCTAAATCTATTAGGGATAGCAAGTATGCACAGCTAAAAATATTACATTTCCCAGTCACCTTATAGGTAGAAGTGGCAATTTGACTCAGATTCAAAGCAGATACTGTTGAAGGAGCTTCTGTAATAAAGACCAAAGCCTCAGACCTTGGAATATGTATTTACAGATAATAGGTGTCATTATGGGAGTGTATGAGAACACAACTAGAGTACTTGATGTGACCAACATTTAAGGGTTGAATAGAAGCAAAGGTGTTTCTGCAGGAATAAATAAGAAATGTATGGGGAAAGAGAGACTAACCATGGTGCCACAGGAGCCAGGGGAAGAGAGTGAGTCAGGAAAGTGAACAGTGTCATAGACAGGTCATGGAGGGCAAGAAGACATTGGATGTCCCAAAATTCCATCCAGAGCAGGAGAGATATCCCTCTGGACACGTGGGATCAAGCCATAGATTCAGAGAGATAAATTAAATTTTCTTTTTATATTAATTCTGGATTAATGTGTAAAGACAAAAATAAGCTTGATAAAAATGAAAATAAATGAATGCCACACACAGAATTGGATATACCTATCCCTCTAAAGAAATATGGGCTGAGGGTGAACAGGCTTAGCACCAAATTCCAGGTTTTGAGAATGAAATGGTTTTTCTAGGAGGATGAGAGGGATATATTTGATTTCCAAAATGAAGTCAGTGACTCCATGCAATATACATTTTTTGGTACCTACTCAGTTTAGGAAACTATTTGAGGAACTCAAGCTGTAGGAAAAGACCGTTGCTTTGCATCAAAAAAACTTAAAATCAAAGGTTTATGTATCATGAAAATTGGTACGGAATATGAGTAATTACTATATTACAGGCAAGTCCAAAGTACCCTTTGCTTATATGCATACATAAATATGTATGTTTTTAGTGTGAATATAAAATGTACATCCAAAATACACATCCTTAGAGACACTGGCAGATTTTTTTCCAAAGTGCTCAGTTCAACATAGATACAGAAATAGCATATATTTTATAGGTACATAAGAACATATAAATTGAACAGGTAAAAATGTAGAAATTATATTTAAGCCATCACAGAAAATAATTGATCTTAGCAGGGTTAGGTTTAGAAAAGGTTCTCTAACAGCTGGGATATTTGAATATGTATAGAATTTTGTCATATACAAAAAGATTTGAGGTAAAAAAGAAAAAAGTCCATGTGAAGTACTGGTATTTTTGTCCTACCTCAAGGTTGAGAGCTCATGGTCAAGTAGATTTTTTTGCTCATTTAGCTTAATCCTGGTAATAAGTATGCATATATTACCAGAATTTTGTGTGCATCTATCTATTTATCTATCTACCATCTATCTATCTAATATTTAAGTAACAAATGTGAGTATATAACATTTAGAACCAGAATTTTATATATATGAAAAACCAGGCATATAAATATATAGTTATATGGATATAGAGTTAGGTAGATAGATAGGAATTGGGAAGTTCACTTTAATTGATGCTTTGATTGATACAGCCTTCGTTGCTGAGTGCAACAGTGTTGAGATGGTATTAAAATAAATAAGGAATTGTTCAGTGTCAGTATAAATATCATTCAGAAAAGGAAATTTTGACCCTAAGTGTAAAGATAAAGCAGCTTCCTACACATTGGCATAAACTTCAGGGTCCCACTGTTTCCCTAAACCAGGAAAAATCACTAGTACTTTCACTCACAGCTGATACAAAACTAATCTCAAAAGTGTAAGTCTGCTGTGGGTTTTTTTGTATCCCAGAATAAAACTTGAAGAACCTTATTTTTCATGACAAAGAGACAAGCTTCAATTTTACAACGGAAATAGCTGTGCTAAAAACAAACAAATAGAAGGGATAAGGAGAGAGGGAGGTAGAGAAGGAGGAGGAAGAGAAGAGAATGAGGAGAAAGGAAAGAGTGTAAAGCCAGGACAATGGGAAGAAGGCTGGTTATCTTTAATAGGGAACACATTCTTTTTTTTCTTTTTTTTAAATTTATTTGAGAGAGAGAGAGCGAACATGAGAGGGGGGAGGGTCAGGGGGAGAAGCAGGCTCCCTGCCAGCGGGGAGCCTGATGCAGGACTTGATCCTAGGACTCCAGGATCATGACCTGAGCCGAAGGCAGTCACTCAACCAACTAAGCCACCCAGGCACCCAATAGGGAGCACATTCTTTGGAGCTGATTTGTAGATCAGAATCAACACAGAAGCAAAAATGTGGAAAGGAGAGATGTGCAGAAAGGACATGTAATATGCCTTGGTTACCACTTGTGTTTAGGAGACGAAAGGGCAATTTAGAGTGAATCAGGTTCAAATCCCTTGGACTGATTTTGAGTTGTGATGAGTAGCGGATAAGAAAAATAACCAAATCCCGCTTATAGTTCCTGAGAGAATGTAAGGACCTGTTTTATGACAGGCAAAGAGAGGTTCTAATAAACTAATTTTTCTCATCTGACAATGACACATCTTTCTATCTTTAGAGATATCTGTGGATGCTGGTTCTTGTTGCCTCCGCACTCACGGGAACCACATTCTGTGCCAACAGAAAGGCTATCGCTCTCTCTTCTCCCATGTGAGTTAGCCTTCCTGTTCTGCTCATTTTTAGGCTAGGTTTACATTTGTCAAAAATTTTTAGAGAAAACTAAAAACAAAACATTTTTTAAGCCAGTCATCAAAAAAAAATTTGACTCAAATGCTTGCTAAGCAGTTGTTTTGAAAAGACTTGTTTCAATACTTAGAAATGTTAAGTGTTTATGACATCTGGGCAAGCATGAAAGGACTTCGGGGGGAGAGGGCTCATGGGTAGAAGCTGGTGCCTTTTTAATAGAAATAAAAAGTGGTTTTAGAGGAAAAACTAGCTCTGAAGTTTTCACATTGCTTAAAGACCTTAGCTAGGGCAGCATTTATGTCTCCATACTATGTGAATTTGTTTTATGTAATTTCACAGTCCATCAGAAATGAGAGTCAAGTTCAGGAGACATTTATATAATGCTAAAATGGAGGATGCAACAATGTACACAATGTGAATATTTATTCATTCTTCATAGGCAGCTAAAACAGATCTTCTAGACCAGGGGTCTCTCAAAGTTGAGTCCATGATCCCCTGGAGGTACTCAAGACCCTTTCCAGGGAGAGTACAGAGTCAAAACTATTTTCATAACAATCTTAAGATTCTATTTATCATTTTCACATGTTACACCAACAGTGCAAAAGCAATAGTGAGTAATAATGGCAATGCCTTAGTATGAATGAAGCAAAAATTAAAAATTTAAAAAAATTGTATGTGCCACCTCGAGCTGAACAGCTTTGCAATACTTAATGATTTTTCCAATAAGATGAATGGTAATGTAAATGGGTGAATTTACCAACATTTGGAAGATCTGCAAAGCTCAGCAAGCCAACTTTTTCCAAATAACTAATGCACAATTTTATAAAATTAGGCACAAGCCAAAGAGCCATTCAAAAAACAAGATATATAAAAGAATTCACTGGAAGTATGCAAAGTTCATTGGTATACTTTCATATTTCCTACTGCAACTAACCTTTTAGGAAGGACAACTTGTTGAGTTTTGGTATAGTATAAAAAAGATCCACACGTGTCAGAAAGGTAGTTAATATACTCCCTCCTTTTCTAATTCATATTTATTTAGCCTCATTCATATTTGAATGAGGCTTGCTTTTGTTCATAGACCTCAACATAGAGACTTATCTTACAGCATGATTGCAGAAACAGATATGAAAATCCTTGTAAAAAGGTAAAATAGTGCCACTTTGTGTGTGTGTGTGTATGTGTGTGTGTGTGTACGTGTGTGTGTGGGCACATGTGTGTGAAGGAGGAGACAAAACTTTGAAAAGACAGGAGAACTCAAGCATTTGGAGAAAGAACAATTCCTTCTACCCACATCAGTATTTCTTTCTGGCATCATTGTGTCTCACATGGTAGAATAACATATGATAACAATAATGGCAATGTTGACTCCTCATTATACTACATTTTTTTAAAAGATTTTATTTATTTATTTGACAGAGAGAGAGAGAGATCACAAGTAGGCAGAGAGGTAGGCAGAAGGAGAGGAGGAAGCAGGCTCCCTGGTGAGCAGAGAGCCCCATGTGGGGCTTGATACCAGGACCCTGAGATCATGACCTGAGCCGAAGGCAGAGGCTCAACCCACTGAGCCACCCAGGTGCCCCTATACTACATTTTTAAAGTGGTTTAAGAACCACTACTTTAGGTCATTTAAGGCATTGTGATGGAGAGGCAGAGACTTCAGAATCACATGAACCTGGGGACAAATACAGGCTCAATCACTTATGAGTATGTCCTTGGCACCTTCATTTTCATGAGTTTGCTTAGCAGTAGAGTAGGCTTAAAAATATTTCCATTGTATAGTTTTTGTAAGAATTAGACATGATCTAAATAATGAACTTGATACAGAAACTGGCATGTAGTAAATCTTTAATTAATAATGATTTTTTAATACATATTTTTATAGATCTTTGGCTGAATATGGATATAGATATAGGCATCAAATAGGTTTAAAAGGACTATAAAATACTTTTATTTTTATTTCCTTAATTCATATTCATATCAATATGATTGGGATGGTAGAAACAGCTTTGACAATGGGATATTGACAAAACATAGGATAAGTATGTAAGTGAAGAAGTGCACCAGAGCCAAGTATATGAATTATGTACAGGAATTTAGTAGTAAAAATTACAAATAACTGCCTATGACTAGTACTAATCAAGCAGCTGTATATTTTAAGGTTTTTCTGGTACAGAAAAATATGTGGCTGAACTATAAAATCAATGGAAACACAATATACTCCCACTTACATTAACGGTACTTTGAACCTGTGGAGTCCAAAGAGAAGTTTCTATCCCACAATCGTGTATTTAAAAACACACAAGAATAAGAAAACAATTAAATATAACTGAAGAAAAAAGTGACAGGAACTGAGGCTATCATTTTATTTTGCAAATCTTCTCCTAACCAGGTGTTCCTTCGTGTAGTTCTTGGGACAAGAACTACAGCTTGTCCTGCCTCAGAGCCACCACACTCCCCATGAAGTCCCCTCACAGATGCTCTTATCCTCCATGGGATTTACTTTACCTGGCACTCCCTCTTTTCCATTGCTCTCCAAGCACAGTCCTGGTCAGGATGCCCCTCTGTTCAATACTCCATCACTCCCACCCAGCACTGAAGTCCCCCACACTCTTGTCTTCCTTATTTCGAGAGCCTATCTCCCATCGCACCCCTTTCTGTCCACTTCTACTTAAGTGGAAGTGCTTGATGGACCTTCGAATGTTGTACCCTTTCCTTCTTCTGCAACTTGCCATATACTATTCCTTCTATTTGACAGTTCTTCCCACTCCTCAGTTCCACAAGGTGAAGCTCAAATAGCATATCTTCCTAAATTATCTTCCGTGATATCCATCTTTCTCTGTAAATTGAATATAATCTCCATGTTCTCTAGTCTCCCATTATACTACATATGAACAATTTTTATGGTACACATGTCTTCCTATCATTTGATTATTATTTGAAAAATTTATTCATCTCCTAATCTAGGGTGTCCCGGGTTAAACCACCACCATCACTTACGTTGACTAATGCCAGCAACCTTCTAATTGGTCTCCATGCATCCATTCTTGGCCTCATTTAATCCATTTCCTACTTAGCAGCCAGAGTGATCCTCTTAAATTATAATCATACCACTAAACTGCTCAAAACACTTAAGTGGTTTCCCGTTTCACTTAGAATAAAATCCAGATTTCTTATTATGGCCTGACCTCTGCCTATTTTATCAACCTCATCATGAGCTCCTCTTCCTTGTTTCCTCTGGTCCACACCATGCTGAACTTATTTTAGTACTTTGTACACTCAGAGTTCTTTCTTTCTCAGGGAAAGAAGGAAGAATTAAAGGTACCTTTTTTGCTGAAACACTTATTCCCTCACTCTTCATATTGATACTCATAATCATTCATAATGTCCAGCTTAAATGTTAGGTCCTCAGAAAGGCTTTCCTTGAAGACCTTTCAGCCCCTTACTTGTTTCTTATACTGTACTATTAAATTTATATTTTAAAAATTTATTTTGTTTTCTTTGCATTTGTATGCCCTTCCCCATGGGAATGTGGGTTCTATTAGAGTTGGGAAACATGTATACTTTGTTCTCCACTGCATTTCTATCACCTAGCACAGTGCCTAATACAGGACTTAATAAATATTTGTTGAGAAAATAGATAATTAAATGGTATCAGTTGGCAGAATTTTACCTTTGGTCCATAAGCTCAAGGTCTCATAAGGGGAATAAATAAAACCTTACAAACAGTATTTGTAAATTTTTAACACCCGAAATTCACAAATTTGAAAATGGTTTCTTCGAGGCACCTGGGTAGCTCAGTCGATTGAGTGGCTGCCTTGGGCTCAGGTCATGATCTCACGGTCCTGGGACCAAGCCCCATATGGGACACCCTGCTCAACAGGAAACCTGCTTCTTCCTCTCCTCCCTGCTTCTCCTCTCTTTTCTGATCTTTCTCTCTCAAATACATAAATAAAACCTTAAAAAAATAAAAATAAAAACTTAAAAAAGAAAGAAAATCGTTCCTTGAAAAACGTTAGAGCTCTTTAGAATAAATTATGATGTTTCTCAATGTAGGTACTCTTAAAAATGTAATATAATGTAAACTTTAAAAAGAAATATACTGGTAATGTTTTAAATACATGTAAAGAAACTTTCCAGAAATTAAGCTGATATTTCATTTTTTAATAATGCTCTATAGGAGCATATGGAGAATTTATCTGGATTTCAGTGTATGTCTTTCAGTATCCATATCTACTTCCATTCTTTTAGATGTACAACATACTCATTTTATTTCTTAAAATATGACTACCTTTTCTTCTTTAAATGTTAAAAGTGTTAATAGTATTATTTTCGTCACAAGGATGAGGGCCTGCTTGACTTCAGTTTTCCTTGACCTTGAGATTCTTTCTTCCTTTGTGTCTTTCCTCACTTTTTCCTTTCTTCTTTACTTTCATCCATTCGTCCTATTTCCATTCAGGAACTTCTTCATCTTTCCATATTTTCCAAGTGTCAGATCTGTTTATTTTTTATTTTTTTTTTTAAAGATTTTATTTATTTATTTGACCCAGAGCGAGAGAGAGATTACAAGTGGGCAGAGAGGCAGGCAGAGAGAGAGGAGGAAGAAGGCTCCCCGCTGAGCAGGGAGCCCGATGTGGGCCTCGATCCCAGGACACTGGGATCATGACCTGAGCTGAAAGCAGAGGCTTTAACCCACTGAGCCACCCAGGCGCCCTGTCAGATCTGTTTAAATAGCATATAGACATGTTGGTAGATGCTAGATTAAGGCAGAAATTAAGAAGTTGCTGACCATGATTACAATACTTATTATCACAGTCCTACACTAGATATCTCGATATGCCTTNATCTCAATATGCCTCACACACTTCAATTTTCTTTTCTCATCTGCCCTTTGCTTCACACTTTCCTAGATCCTTTTTATCATGGTCTTGCTATCTTCGTGGAGTTATTTTTACCACCTGAGTCCTCCAAGATTTTGTATTTTGGATATTTCTTTGGGTAAATCTGACCTAGAGACCTTCACTGTATCAGTTTTTTCAGTAGTCACTTAGACACCACCTCAGAGCCTCTTAGCTTCACCTGCCTCCAGAGTCCTGTTGTTTCTCACCCTCATAGTTGGAGCAACCAGTATTGTAAGCTTGGACTGACTTCCCCAAAACCCTGATCCCAAAATCATGATTATGATCATGTTGAAACTGTGTTTCCAGAGGGCTTTGCTGGGGACTGAGATGATGCAGTCCCACTTGGCCTCTACACAGGCTGAACTCGGAAGTGTATTATGCACGCCCTACCTCTTGTGGATGAGACTTTGACCCATAGAAAATAGTATCTGAGAGTCAATTCTCCCTCCAGCCTAGGGAACTACCAACTTCAAACTATGCAACAGTTCATTGGGCAGTGGAAGACCATCTAAAAAATGGGACAGTTTTGTTTGATAAAAACCAGAGATCAGCCCTGTCAGGCACTGCATCTTGGCTATCCCTCCTTCCTTTCCTCATTTACCTTTTTCCTCTTCTTGTTTCTTTGGAATTTTCCCCACTAATTAAGAAATAACACATTAGTTCATTAGTTTTTACTTCAATCTCTACTTCCTGGGGAACTCAAGTAATGACATTACTTGTCAATTCCTACTCCTNTTAGTTTTTACTTTAATCTCTACTTCCTGGGGAACTCAAGTAATGACATTACTTGTCAATTCTTCCTCCTTTTTTTTTTAGTACATCCGTGATCTCATATTTACACATTAAGCACCATATCTAACAACTCTGCTTGTAATCCACTAAAATGTAGTAAAAGACACAAGGCTCAGATGTCAAAGTGATGGTTCTCCATCAACAGTGAAACCAAGGAAATGGGTCTTGCTCATGTACTTGATCCTTGGAGTAGACATGAATATTATACTAAAATCTTAATGAGTACATTCAGTGATAAGCTGGAAATCATTCATAGCATTCTTTATACAGAGAATGTGTTCAAAGGATATTTCAATATCTATTTGATATCTTCTTTTATAAAAGCTTCTTAGACTATCCCTACCTAAACCAAATCTCTTTTTTGAATGAGATAACTGCTCAGTCCTAAGTTCAATTATAGGAAGAACTTATATATTATAAATAAATAAGTGAATGAATAAGAACTTATGGATTATAAATAAAGATCTTATACGTTATAAATAANGGATATTTCAATATCTATTTGATATCTTCTTTTATAAAAGCTTCTTAGACTATCCCTACCTATGCCAAATCTCTTTTTTGAATGAGATAACTGCTCAGTCCTAAGTTCAATTATAGGAAGAACTTATATATTATAAATAAATAAGTGAATGAATAAGAACTTATGGATTATAAATAAAGATCTTATACATTATAAATAAATAGATAGATAGATAGATAGATAGATAGATAGATTCATTTAAGACAGTGTTTTACCTCTTACTATACACCAGGCAGTTTTTTAGACATTGAGTGTGTAATGTTGAATGAAACAATCACAGTTCATATTATTATTGAAATTATCACCTAATGAAAAGGAAGACTGTACTCCAGAAAAATAAAATATTTTAGGATCTCCACAGGTTTCAAGAACTTACCTTACAGCATTATAATGTGTACTCTACAGTTGTGTTTCATGTAGACATTATAAACAGATCTTTCACTTGATTATTCCAAAAATAAAACAAACAAGCCAAGCAGATCACCATATCCAGAAATACTAGTACAACCCTCAGGGAGAAATTGAATTTTGTCTGATCCATCACACATCTGGGAAAGGAAAATGAGGTCGAATTTATAATTTGTACCACAAGACTAGTTTAACAATAAAAAGGGATAGTAATATGGTATAGTACCACAGAGACTGGGACATAAGGTAAATGTAGCCTAGAATATTTGCATCTCTTCCCTGGTGTATGGGAGCCCCTATCACCACCAGACAACTTTATATACTTAGCCATTACCTGAAAATTTTCTTCCAGACAGCTTCCCATTCTTCTTCCATTAATTCAAAACTTCAAAAGCACTATATTACATTTCATTCACAAATTGGGTAAGTTATTAAATTAGGGAGATGGCATCTGAGACACTCAAGGTTGTTAGACTTGTCATAGTCAATATAAGCCACGCCTCTTACATGTACTGGGATACTCTACTCACAAAATATGGAAAAGCTTCTACCCACACATACCTCTTCATGAAGGTTTGTACAGTGAGATTCAGCCATAGTAAAGACACTGACAGCTAATAGCACTTATTCAAAATTTCAATATTGGTGACAAATGGCATGAATACAAGCACAGCACATATTTGCTGGGCATTTCTAGTCATATCAATTCCTACATCAAAAGCCTTCCTTTATCATAATAGATGTAATTATTTGTTATAATTTTATGTAAATGAGAAAGCTGATAAGTTTTTAAAAATTCACTGCACTTTTATCATATTATTTAGTGAAATAAATTTCCAAAATTTATAGTTCCTTTGAAAGTTTTTAAAACACAAAATGTTTGTTATAGTTCTTTCCTCACAAAACGGTGATCCTTAAATATTTTAATGTTAAAATAAATAAATAAACTGATATGGGAAACAGAATGGAGACCAGTAAGTGTTATCACTCTAATTCTAAACTATTTAAATAATGAACAACATGAATGATAAAAAGGTATCTTTCATTTGTGAATTGTGGTGTTGTGTTTGTGAGTGCACATGTATACACACACATAACATCTTAGAATTGTGACCTCAAGAGCTAGGACAGGGAATCAGATTGACTATAAATTACAAATGGAAGCTTAAAAGTGGGTGTAAGAATGAACATCTTTTTGATTAGAGGCTATTAGGAAGCAATAATAAATGCAATTTGAATTAAATGCATTAGAGCCCAAATAACCAAAACAATTCTGAGGAAGAACAAAGCTGGAGGTATCATACTTCCTGATTTCAAATTATATTACAAACCAGTAACCATCAGAACAGTATAGTATTGGAATAAAAACAGACATGCATNTTATAGTTCCTTTGAAAGTTTTTAAAACACAAAATGTTTGTTATAGTTCTTTCCTCACAAAATGGTGATCCTTAAATATTTTAATGTTAAAATAAATAAATAAACTGATAATAAATAAATAAACTAATTCTAAACTATTTAAATAATGAACAACATGAATGATAAAAAGGTATCTTTCATTTGTGAATTGTGGTGTTGTGTTTGTGAGTGCACATGTATACACACACATAACATCTTAGAATTGTGACCTCGAGAGCTAGGACAGGGAATCAGATTGACTATAAATTACAAATGGAAGCTTAAAAGTGGGTGTAAGAATGAACATCTTTTTGATTAGAGGCTATTAGGAAGCAATAATAAATGCAATTTGAATTAAATGCATTAGAGCCCAAATAACCAAAACAATTCTGAGGAAGAAGAACAAAGCTGGAGGTATCATACTTCCTGATTTCAAACTATATTACAAACCAGTAACCATCGGAACAGTATAGTATTGGAATAAAAACAGACATGCAGTTCAATGGAACAGAATAAAGTGTCCAGAAATAAACCCATGCATATATGTTCAATTAATTTTTGACGAAGGAGCCCAAAATATGCAATTGGAAAAGGATGGTATGTTTAATAAATGTTGCTGGGAAAACCAGATATCCACATGCACAAGGACTGGACCCCTATCTTATACACAAAGATAAACTCAAAATGGATTAATAACTTGAATGTTAAGATGAAAAAGCATAAAACTGCTAGAAGAAACATAGAGAAGAAATTCTTTGACATTGGTCTTGGCAATGGTTTTTGTATTTGACCCAAAAAAACAAGGCCAAAAAACAAAAGAAATAAGTGGAACTACATTAAATTAAAAAGCTTCACAGAAAAGAAAACCATCAAGAAAACACAGTTTATGGAATGAGAGAAAATATTTGCAGACCACAAATCTGATAAGTGGTTAATATCCAAAGTATACAAGAAATTCCTACAGTTCAATACCCAAAAAAACATAGCCCAATAAAAAGGACCTGAATAGACATTTTCCAGAGAAGACATACCAGTGGGCAGCAGGTACATGAAATGTTGCTGTTCAACATCACTAACAATCAGGGAAATGCAAATTTAAATCACAATGGGATGTCACCTCACACTTGCTAGGATGCCTATTATAAAAAAAGACAAAAGATAACAAATAATGGCAAGAATGTAAAGGAAACTTATGTACACTGTTGGTTGGAATGTAAACTGGTATAGTCACTAAGGAAAACAGTATGAAGATTCCTCAGGAAATTAAAAATAGAACTACTATATGATCCAGCGGTCCCACTTGGGTATTGAAATGAAATCGCTGTCTGCACCCCAATGTTCATTGCAGCATTATTCACAATAACCAAGGAATGGAAACAACCTATGTGTTCATTGACAGATAAATGGATTAAAAATGTGGTATATATAAACAATTGGTTATTATTCAGCCTTACAAAAGGAAATTCTGCCATTTGCCATAGCATGGGTGAACCTGGGTAGTCTATGTGAAATCAGCCAGACAGAGAAAGACAAATGATGCATGGTAACACTTAAATGTGGAATCCAGAAATAAAAATCTAACTCATAGAAACTGTAGAATGGTGGTTGCCCAGGGCTGATGGGGTGAGAGATATAGAAAGAGGCTGGTAAAAGGGTACAAACTTTCCATTATAACATGAATAAGTTTTGAGATTCTAATGTATACCATGGTAACTATAGTTGATAATACTCTACTGTATATTTTTAAATCTTTAGTAGCTTTTTAAAGTATAATTAACATACAGTGTTGTATTAGTTTCAGTTATACAATATAATGATTCAACAATTCTATACATTACTCAGTGCTCATCTAGATAAGCGTACTCTTAATTTTACTTATCCATTTCACCCATGCCCCCACCTGCCTCTCTCTGGAAACTGCCATTTTGTTCCCTGTATTTGAGTCTGATTTTTTGTTTGTCTCTTTCGNAGTGTACTCTTAATTTTACTTATCCATTTCACCCATGCCCCCACCTGCCTCTCTCTGGAAACCGCCATTTTGTTCCCTGTATTTGAGTCTGATTTTTTGTTTGTCTCTTTCGTACTTTGTTTTTTCATTTGCTTTGTTCCTTACATTCAACATATGAGTGAAATCATATGGTATTTGTCTTTCCTTGACTGACTTATTTCACTTAGCATTATACTCTCTAGGTCCATCTATGTCATTGCAAATGGCAAGATCTCTTGTTCTTTATGGCTGAGTAATATTCTATTGTATATGTGCNCTTGACTGACTTATTTCACTTAGCATTATACTCTCTAGGTCCATCTATGTCATTGCAAATGGAAAGATCTCTTGTTCTTTATGGCTGAGTAATATTCTATTGATTATGTGTGTGTGTGTGTGTGTGTGTGCCACATCTTCCTTATCCATTCATCTGTTGATGGACACTTGAGTTGCTTCCACGTCTTGGCTATTGCAAATAATGTTACAAAAAACAGGGGCTCATATATCTTTTGCGATTAGTGTTTTTATTTTCTTTGGATAAATACCCACTAGTGGAATAACTGGATCTTAAGCTTGTTCAATTTTTAATTTTTTAGAGGAGACTCCATACTGTTTTCTGCAATGGCTGCACCAATATGTATTCCCAGCAATAGTGTGTGAGGCTTCCTTTTTCTCCATGTCCTTGTCAACACCTGTTATTTCTTGTGTTTTTTATTTTAGCCACTCTAACAGGTTTTAAGGTGATATCTCACTGTGGTTTTGATTTGCATTTCCCTGATGATTAGTGATGTTGAGCATCTTTTCATGTGTCTGTTGGCCATCTGGATGTCTTCTTTGGAAAAATGTCTCTGCCCATTTTTTAATTGGATTATTTGTTTCTTTGGTGTTGAGTTGTATAGGTTCTTTATATATTTTGGTTATTAACTCCTTATTAGATATATCATTTGCAAGTATCTTTTCCCATTCTTTTTGTTGCTTTTTTGTTTTGTTGATGGTTTCCCACTGTGCAAAAGTTTTGTTTTTGTGTAGTCTCAATAGTTTAATCTTGTTTTATTTCTCTTGCCTAAGAAGACTTGTCTAGAAAAAATGTTTGTATGGCTATGTGAAAGAAGTTACTACCTATGGTTTCTTCTAGGAGTTTTATGGTTTCAGGTCTCATATTTAGATCTTTAATCCATTTTGAGTTTATTTTTGTGTATAGTATAAAAAAGTGGCCTAGTTTTATTCTTCTGCATGTAGTTGTCCATTTTTCCTACCATCATTTGTTGAAGAGACTGTCTTTGTTAAGAAAGTAAGAGAATAATACCCAAGTGCTCTCACCGAAAAAAAAAAAAGTAAAAATATGAAGTAAAGTGATGGATGCGTTAATTAACTCAGTGGTGGAAATCCTTTCACAATATATGTGCACATCAAATCACCACATTGTTCGCTTCATATATATTACAATTTTATTTGTCAATTATACTTCAATAAAGTTGAAAAAAACAAACATAATAAATATAGTGTATTAGAAGATAAACAGTGCTAGTACTCCTAAGAAGTATTTTATAGTCCAAGTTTATCTAATTCCTCACTCCCTGTCAGCTGCTCTTACCAGCTTTGGCTTCTGAGACACTAGACACCACAGAGCTTCAAAATCCTTTCCTGGGCAGTCAAAAAACCACTGTGACTGGGTCTAGAGCATGCTGGGAAGGCTGTGGGCAGCCTTACAGAATCACTACTCTCATGTAGAGGTCTAATTTTTGTAATGTCTCCTTCACCTGGCTCTTTCACTCCCTTATTTTAGACCTTTAAAATGTATCCAAACCCCAGGGACTCTGAGTTTCTACAATTTGCATTAGTGGGAGCTCAGTGGTGGTTAATTGAGGATGATGAGGAGGAGGAGACAAAGCTGCTTGTTATTATCTACCATCACTGCTGGGTCTTGGCGGAAAGGAAGGCCATGTGGCTGACAGAGGTTTAAGAAGACCAAGCACACATGACTCAAACTGGCAGGACCTCAGTGACCTGCCTTCCTATCCAATATCTACTCGTGGCTGGAATAATTAAAACCCAGGAGAGAGCCAGCAGGATGGATAATAGGACTTGGTAATGACTCTCTTTGTTTCAACAAATTCATATAGCAGTTCCTGAATTTTAAAAAGTACTGTGCAAATCGATTCGTTAGCTGATAAAAAGTGAATAGTAATTAGTTTATAATAAAATGGCCCATTTCCATGCTGGCTGATGTGTTGTGGTGGGGGAGGGATAATAGAATTTCTGAGGCCAAACCCACACAGGTAAATCTTCTGTCAGGCGACCTCAGCAAAGTTATTAAGGCTAATCTTGCCAGATGGGTCAAAATTCCAGGTTTAGCACTAATATTCATTCTAGGGTCCAAAAGGTTTTTCTTTCCAACCCTTTTTATTTCCTATCCCATAGAACACTCCATTAGGTAACTAATACATCTGTGTAAATTTGTTTGTCCTCTCCCTTGCCTACATAATCAGAATGTCCTAAAGTTCTGCTTTGACATAGAACAAGTTTCTAGAATGCTGCCGGGAAATACAGCTAGTAATAATAGTAGTAATGAGTTACTAGTTACATAGTTTTTCACATTAACCAAACACTGTAATAATTCCTAAATATATTTATCTTGATAATGCTCACAGTGACCTTTTAAGATACATATTATGCCAGTGTTAAAGATTAAAAAAACAAAAGGCTGAAAGAAGTGATGTGACTTGTTCAAGTTTCTACAGGTAATCAGTACAACAATCAGAATTTGAACTCAGAACAAATTGGCTCCAAATTTTGTGCTGCTTCTACAATATTAAACTGTATCTTTGTAATAAAGTAGTGCTTGAATTCAAAGTGAACTTATCTAGACTTAAGTAAAGCTTGAGAAAACATTCTGGATAATAACAGAACCTAGTGGGGTTATATCATTTGAACCTTCATAAAGACGTTCAAAGCATTTGTAAAGGGTGATTAGCCATGCACTCTGGAGGAAGATCCATACATATTTCATTAAACAATTATCTTAAACATAAGTACATATTGTAAATTGTGACTGTAACACAGCAGGATTGTTCTAATAACCCATTGGGATCTAGGGCATTGGCAGTAGCTCCTTGGAAGAAAATGCTGTGCTTGGCAAAGACAGTTGTGTCCAGAGTTGTGGCAGTGACCAGTGGAATTTATGTCACTCAGCAGTATCTGTAGAGCTCAAAGCTGAAAGTTGGCACCCAGTGGTCATGTTAGAGCCTAGTGGAAATCACCATGGTCCCTGTGGCAGCCACATAGTGCAGGGAAACACTGGCAGCAGTTGTGTTGTGGTCCTGAAGATACCGAGTAACTGAGTGACAGTAGAGAGGTAGTTTGTGAGTATATGTGAGTACTGTGGTAGGCTCCTAAAAGCACCTGGAGGGGTACTTTTCAGGAATTCAAGGTTCTGACTTGGTAGGTATGGTGGGGAGCCATGAAAAACAGATACCATCAGTGTTATTATATTTGTAATCATAGCCTGGTGAGGCCAGGGAAAGATAGATTGCTCATCATTTACATTGTCAATTACATAATATTCTTTTATATCCATGTACAAAAGGCAGCACCTATCTGGAGAATAGGATACTAGGTTCTCCTCCACACTGTTCAATATCACTTTTTTCATTCTCCTATTATTGTGTTTTCACTTCTGGATATCCAGTTCTTCTCTAAGCATTATTTTCTTAGATATATTATCATTTTCAATTGCTCTATGATCAATTGTTGCTGGCTTTGGTGATTTGAATATTTCTGCTCTGATTACTTTATAATATACTTGCAATATACATCAAGGAGGAACATTATTTTCAAGTTTGTAGAAAGGAAACGCTATTGCCCCTATATGCTTCCATTTCCGTTTTCTCCTACATGAAGGACAATATATCTGACATTATCTGAAGACTGGACAGTCTTTATGCTCCATTCCCCAGACCTGCTCATATGGATTTCTCCCTTAAATGAAATTTTAAAATAAGAAAGTGCCTCATTCATTTACAGGGCCAGTTGCCATCAGAATGGGGAATTATCCTCTCCTGCCCTTCCTCTGTGAAATTCCAAAATCCACATCAGGTCAGAGAGTTGCTTGTTTTTCCAAAACAGTGCAAATGCCCACACTGTGAAGAGTAGTTTGATTCTGAGATGATATTGATGAGAAGGTGGCTCATATTTCCTTTGAGATTTCATTTTCTGGATCTCCTATTTCAGATTGGTTAGGTGCAGGGACTGAGCCACAAATCAGCTTACTCATTGTTAGCAAAGACTAAGATTATCTACAAGAACTCACCTGTTGCCTACTGGTGAGCTGACATGATTTCTTAGCATAAGGAAAACATAATATACATGTAATATTTTGGAACTTTTGAAGCATTTTCAAATAAAACATTGTGATTATATGCGATATAATAAGACAGGTATCATTAGCCCAGCTTCATAGAAAAAGAGACACAAGAAGCCGATTTTTTACCCACGATGACAAAACTAATAATCCTAGTGTTGTGTCTAACACAGTGCATTGCATATACAGTTTTGGTTAATTTCAGTTGAAAAAGTATATACCACATTTTCTTTTTATAAACTTTCCTGGTTTGAAAGCAAGTCTGAATTCCTAAAAATTAGGGTGAAGTCTTAAAAAAAAACAAAACAGGGAGATCTCCAGTGAAGTCTCTAAAGAAACAGGTAGAAATATTTAATATAGATAATTATGCAAACAAGGTTTTCATATCCTAAGTTTTAATAAAATTAGGTTTAACAAAATCTCTAGGGACCCAGCCCTAAGGAGTTTATCAAGATGAGCATTCAACTGAGGAAAATTGAGCTTAAGGCTAAATTGATTTAAGGGTGAAAATGCAGGACCTATCAGGGATCTATTGGAAAGAGATGGACTTATTTTTGGAAAATAAAAATAGAATATCTGCATATATTTGAAAAGGTTTGAGGTTATTTTTTTTCTTTTGCTTAAGCCTGGAGATAAACTTCAACTATGCTAATAAAATGGGCCAGCTTACAGCACGAGTGAAAAGAGAGAGAAAAATGTGTATCTATTTTCTTCAACCTAGGAAGGTTTTACACTGAGGAGCCAAGAGTAAGATAGGAATTTTTTTACTGCATCCTGTTCAAATGTGTGATGATGAGATCAGCTGTTTTTGTATTTCTGTCTATGTGGACATGGTTGGAAAAATGAGGATTATTTTATAATGGCATTTATTGCTAAGATGGAATTAAAATCTACTTTCTGGCAGGTCCCTGAATCCTTAGCAATTTCATGTAAAATGGGATATATGTGAATTTTTGTATTTAGTTCTCTAAGAGACAAACAAATAGTGGTTTAACCTTGAATGGGGATGTTTGGACAGATGACCTCTATAAGGCTCTTCTAATCTCATATGCAGGATATTAGCAAACATCTATGGTGAATTACCTGAATATTATTATCAACATAAAAAATAAATAAAAACTAAATAGACAAGTTATTATCTTGTTGCAGTGAAATATTAAATACAAGTCTTATATAACAGAAAATCCTTCAATATTTTGCCCATTACCTCTACTATGGATAAAAAAACTCCCATAGGATGGTATTGTCATGTCCTCCATGAGCATTACAACAATAACAAAAACAAGGTCACCAAATCATAATCATTTCAAAAAGAAGGAAAAAAAGGCACCAAATCAAAGGTCAGGGCTTCAGTCCTACTTAATTTAGTGTTATCTCTTTGGATTGGAGTGGGGAAGTCCCATTGTATTTTAATTAAATGGAATTAGAATTTCTGAAATCAAATGCATGTAACCTTAGGAAACAAAAATCTTCTCAAAAGAAGAAATACAACAAGGGCATAGTTTTCATATATTGGCTATGATAGCGAAAAGACTTATTAAATTCTTTTCTTTATTTTAATAGTTGGCCTTTGTCAAAATAAACATAATAGTAATAGAGGCATCCTCTGGCCATGAGATGGAGCTCCAGACTCCTTCCCTCAAAGATTTGTTGCCTCAAGGACCCCAGATGGGAGAAGGGTGAGAACTTGCCTTGGAGTGGTAAAGCTGATGGGATTGCCTCCTGCCCAAAAGTAGACTGATCAGATAGATGTTTTGCTCTGGCATTGGGGCAACTGATCATTCCCATTATTTTTACCCACTTAATGTGTTCTTTTTTTGTTGTCTTTCTTTCTGTACCAACATAGTGCTAAAGTCTTAGAGGGATATAGTCTAAACCACTGTCTACCTAAGAGAACCATGGGGCAGTGGTTAAATCACATATTCTTGAAACCAACCCTTCATCTTCCAAATTGGCTTGTTGTCCAAGAAAATACATTTCATAAGACACTCCCCACTTCTCTTCAAGTCAGTATACCTAATTTATAAAAAGCATAAGAAGCACTGACCCTTAAGAGAGACAAATCAGGGAAGTGCGCTGCATTTAGGCAAGAGTTTTGTGGCTTAATGTGGTCTAGACCAGTGTCCAAGAGGCCACCTAGATGTTTGAGGCCAAAGAACCCAGCTAGTTAGGATTTCCCTTGCCTCTACTTCTAGAAATTTATCTCCCTCAGATACTTAATGACTGTTGCCATAATGAGTAGCTGATCATCTGTACCCCTAAATCAGATCAATATGGCTAATCATGAGACCCACCTCTCACCCTCTTTTCTATCTCAGGAGAGATTTGGGGATCAGGGACAATATATTTGGGATTAGCTCATGTTATTCCAGGTGGCTCAAATAGGTCAGGTTCATTCAGCTAATTTGATGACCTTTGAAATGCAATCTGCCCTGGTAAGACTCAAAATGCTCCATAGCTCAAGGGTGCCAGGTTTAATATTCCTCAAGCTGTAGGATCTAAATCATGCTAATAGGAGATAGTGCCTTATGCATAGGATTATTTTATGCTTCTGGTGGGAGAAAACAAACATTCACAAAGATGAGGTTTTCTTGATCTAGGAAAACCAGCTTCCAAAGTGTATGGAGCCATAGCTGGTGAAGGGACCAAAGTCATATTTGAGTGTTCATCTCCTTCTGTTCATTCATAGGGTCCACTAATAGTCCAAAAGATGTTTCCAAAATCACTACCGAACTTGACAAGGGATCAAGAGCTTATTTCAAGGGAGTGAAGCATGGAATTTTAAAAGGGCTGAGATCAAAATAAATAAGGGAATAGAAAAAAAGACAGAGATGTCAGGAACAAGAGAGCATCTACATGGGCTATTTTCCTTCCAACATTTGAAATTGCCAGGCTTTCGTTCCTACCCTTTGTCTTGTGGTGTAATGAAACATGTAAGACAAAGGTATGATTCTTCAATCCTCAATCCCCTGACATCCACCTGACCTACCATTTTAAAAGCAGCAAGAACCTCCACTATAATTCACTGTATTTGGGGTCTGTACAGAACTAGATTCAAGTCATCTGAAAGCTTCCAATCCATAAGTGGTTGTGGCCAAGATAGGGCTCAAGTTTCACAGACCCTTCTTTTAGGGTTTCCAGCTTGTTAGAAACCATTACTATTAGAAAACATAAGAACTGTATTCGCAGCTCTCCCTTCCAATACAGCAGTAGTTTGCAAAATTTAGAAGGTCTCAGGATCTCCTGGAACACTTGTCCAAACACAGATCTTAGGGCTTGTGTCCAGAGTTTCTAATTCAGTAGGAGCCTGAGAATTGTGCAGTTCTAACCAGTTCTTAGCTTCTGCTGTTGCCTGTCTTGGAACGATACTTGGAAAATTTTTGTAATAGGATGACTAGGAACACATTCTGCAGAGCAAAAAGTAGAGATTCTGCCACATCTGAGTTCCACATTAATAGGGAAATAGAGTATCAAAGGCAATTTTCTTAATGTTCATGATTTCACACAACTATCTTTAATAATAATTCTAACATTTTAATGTATTATATTCTATGTGTGCCGTTGCTTCAAGGAAGACTTTACTGATATTTTGTCATTTGACCATTTGCTTATCCTATCAGGTATGTGCTATTACTATAGGCATTTTACAGATGAGGAAACTGAGAGCCAGAAAGCCTGTCTGCTTTCCCCAGTGTCACAAAGCTCCTCTAAAGAGACAACCAGAGTATAAACCCAGGTCTCCATAACTATCAGTTATATCTGTTTTGATTCACTCTGCCATCCCCACTTTCAGTAAAATCACAGTTCCAGCCCTGTACATTATGGAGCCACACATTTTAAAACTTGCATAGGAAACTGTAAATGGAAATCCCAAAACCAAGCCCTACCCACCTTATGCCATGTTACCACAAAGATATTATATTTCCCTATGCATGTTTTTAAAAAGCACAGTAAATATATATTCATGTTAAGCATGCTAAACAATTAGAACTAAGTCTTCTAGAATTGAGAACTGTTCACACACCTGCTAAAGTAGTTCCACACATAACCCAGTGGACCAGTGGTTGGGGCAGGTGCTGGGCTGGCATCAGGGGATCCAAGTTCTCATCCAGACCCACCCATTCACCAGTTGCAAGGACTTAGTGAAATGAAACATTTAGCTCTCATTTGTGGTACATGCACATGCAACATTTGCACAATTAATACCATGGGATCGTTTTGAAAGTAAATCTCTATGTAATATAGAAATATATAATTTATATGTGTGTTTGCATATAGTATGTGTTTATATTCATGGATGTATTCATATGTAATATGAATATTACGTACGTGTGTGTAAATTATTTTTAAGTGCCAAATCCCCCAAAATGTCAGATATTGCCATAATGTAGTACTATATGCAATTTCTGAGGCTTCAGTTATAAATTGGATATTTAGGTCAAATTTTGAAGACTAACACACAGGACAAGAGTGATTTGTCAAATGCAGAACGACTGCACACAAATTGACACCTTCTTCTGTTTACTATAAACTCATTCTTGTTGGTGTTAATGTAATTTTTTAATTAAACCTACATAAACTTTATTTTTTTTATTTTTTTAGATTTTTATTTATTTATTTGACAGAGAGAGATCACAAGTAGGCAGAGAGGCAGGTAGAGAGAGAGGGGGAAGCAGGCTCTCCGTTGAGCAGAGAGTCCAATGTGGGGCTCGATCCCAGGACCCTGGGATCATGACCTGAGCCGAAGGCAGAGGCTTAACCCACTGAGCCACCCAGGCGCCCCTAAACCTACACAAACTTTATATAATTTCCCTGATTCTAGTTTCCTTTATCCTTTAATCCTTTCTCCAAATCTTTGCCACTAGGTTAGTTTTCCTTAGGTACTCTTTTTAAATTATAATTCTCCCATTGGAATATAACAATTGTTTCATATTCCCTCATACATAAAATAAAATTCTCTTATGTGCATCGCAGTCACCTTAAAGTTCCTTAATTTCCAGTTCTTTTATCACCTAGCCACACAGATGTGCTATTTTTTCCAGCCCCCTTTAGTGTTAGGTGTCTCCTCCACATGATGAGTTATGGCAGTGGAATGTGAATAGAGGTTCTGGACATTTCCTCCTGGCCTGGCCTTTAGGATATCCTTTACATTCCTCCATGTTCTCTCTCTTAACTTATCACAACCAAATGCAGAAGGTCAAGTGTGGACTTGATCAAGAAGATAAAATATCCCTAGCACATATCGAAGCCACCAGATGTAAGGACATGGGATCTTGAATGTTTGGGCAGAACAAATGCTCCTTCTCTGACTACTGATTCCCATTGGACTGTGATATGAGTGGAAAATGAACCTTCATTTTGTTTATGCATGGATATTAAAGAATTTGCCTAAGCTAATTAATAAAGTATATCTACCATGGCTCTCTCTAACTGTA
Organism: Ailurus styani; assembly: GCA_002007465.1. NCBI lineage: Eukaryota > Metazoa > Chordata > Mammalia > Carnivora > Ailuridae > Ailurus > Ailurus styani. The sequence goes on along the minus strand of LNAC01000800.1, from coordinate 635,492 downwards.
CATATTTTCTTGGACAACTCTATAGCATGAATTACCTTCCAAAAATAAGGCCGGTTTCTCATGGACTCCTGCAGCAACTGCACTATCATATAGGTCCCTGCTGACATTGTACCTTCCAGATGGAATTATCTTTTTCCTCTCTGCCTTCCACATTCTTTCCCTCACACAGATACTAATTTAATATACATCTATCCTGTGGAAACTTCTCAGATTATTTAAGCCCATGTGAGTCTGTTATTCATTCAGTTCATTAGGTTTTTTCCACCAAATGTAAATTATCAGTAATGAGCTAAGTTGTGAGCAACCAAAAATCACTAAGTAAAAAATTTATGATATGGTTATGCAGTGTTATGACAGCATATAAGAATCACTCCCAACCCAATCAGAGAATGTTGTTTAGAGTGACATGCCACTTGAGCTGGAAGCTAATTCTAAGATATAAGTGGGTATTAGGCAGGAAACATACAGGAGAAGTGAAGAGTATCCCAAGCTCAAAGAACAATGTTTGCAAAGGCCTAGAGAGGACAGAACAGTTACTAAGAGCAGAGTGTAGTGTAACAAGCATAGGGTGCCGGGACATGAGTTGGGATGGTCATTCGGTCATTCAATAATGAGTATATTTTGCCAGGGAGTCTGACAAACTCTGGGGATATAGAAATAAATAAAGCTCAATTTCTGTTCTTTACGGCCTTCTTCATATTCTAATTAGAGAAAAATAATCATAGCAGAATGTGAAAATGTAATAACCATATTACCTTATTTTGTTTTATGATAAAGTACTATGGAGACTCAAAGGAAGCAAGGGTGGAAGGAAAGCAGGGTCAGGAGAGCTGTTGGGGTATACATGGCCTTTGAGCTGATTTTTCAAAGAGAAGGAATTCATGAGAGAAAGGAATGAGTAAAACTTTCTGCACAAAGGGGGCATGATAATATAGGCATGGGATTAAAAAAAAAGCTCGCATGTAGATTAGCAAGCGAGTTTCTAAGACTGGGATTTGCTGGGCAAATGTGAACATGGAAGGACTTAACTAAAGCAAGCAGGTAGTTACTGACCAAGCTCTGGAAGATTACTAATATCACAGTAAGTGTTTGGAATTTATCCTTCGAGTCATACAAAATCATGGAAGGACTGTGAGGAGAAAAGTGATACGGCTAGATTTGTATTCCAGGAAGATCTTTATGATGAAAGTGCACAGAATGGAGGGCAGAAAAGCAGGCTGGAAAGGGACATTTCATACCTAATTATATTCTCATTTGCATTATTTTTAGTATAATGCTTTAGTGTCCTGTCTGTTCAACTTCATGTTAAACTCTCTAAGGATAGGAGACCTTGACGCTTTATTTCTGAAACCAAAGAACACAAAGTAAGGCACATTGGTCTTCAGTAAAATGATACCGATTAAATCTTTGATTAAACTTAACTTTGAGCCTAGACTCCTGCTGAGTGGAGAAAGATTTGACTGCTGCCCTGCAGGAGAGAAGCAGCTGTATTCTTCTCCCTTGAATAGATATCTTAACCTGTCCAGAAAGGGGAAATGACTACATCCGTACGAAAGGAGGTGTTGGGAAGTTTAATTAGCCAGTGTTTATAATCTTCTTTGAAGCTGAAAAGTGCTAATTATGTTTTTCCCACTTTAAGACTCTGAGTCTCATGGACCATATCTTAAGAGCTTCTGAGTTAGGAAAGTTTTTGCCTACATAAATTGAGCTGAGTAGCTTTTGCAAACACATATTCCAACAAGATAGCCTTAGGGTTGACCAAATAACTCTGTGAAGGTAAGAGGTTTATAGGTAAGTTTATAAGAAAATTTGCTGACTATTAATATCATCAAACCAGCAGATACCACCAAAGGAATGTTGCTTCGTGAGGAGTTTTCCCTGCCCCTAGGTATCCCCTGCTGACCCTACTTTAATGGACTCAGTGTCATAGCTTTCCATGCAATCCAGTCATGAACCCTCTTAATGCTCCACATCAAGGAATGGTGGAAAATTTAACTGACAATTTATTGAGGAGATCTTGAAGTAATATGCAAGTCAACAAACAGAACTCTTACAGAAGGCCATTGTGCCTACTCATGCCCAGTATCATGTAAGAGAGTCAACTGGTTCTATCACCAAAGAATGTCATCAAACCTGTTCTAACCTTTCAAATCCAAAACTAAAGGCCCTACAATTGAGATGCTAGAGTTTCCCTCTTGTCGATCAAAGTCTCATTTTCTGCATTTTTGTCTGCATTTTCAGGTACCAATTTTTCAGGTGATTTACACTGGGAAAATCCATTTTCTTCAGAGGAAGGTTTACTACTCCTACTACACCTACTAGCAGGTAGGTGGTCTTGCCATGTGGCTTCAGAATACCAACTATTTAAAATTATAACCCCAAATGGTCAATATTCACATAAAAGATATAACAGGATCAGGTTGCAATGAATATAGTTAATGGATCAAACATTTTGGGAAGTGCCTGGTGCAACCTTGAGGTTATTTGAGTTCAAAGGTGTATCATCTGAAAGTGCTCTTTGATGGAAAAGCATGCCTTCATATTGGAGATCATACCCCAAAGGAGCCAATAACTATGAATGACATTGATAATATTTACTGATCGTATTAGTTATGTTCTAAGCACTGAGTTATGTGCTTTGCTTGTAACACCTTGTTTCATTCTCTTAATACTCTGGAGTAGGTATTATCTGAAATTTAAAGATGATGAAACTGAGTACTAAGAATCTTGCTAAGACAGTTCATTTCCTAAGTGGAAGTTTCTCAAGTAGGCTGTTTGAACCAAGAATCTGGCCACTTAACCACTACAGTCATGCTTCTCAAACTAGAGTATCCAGTAGTATAATAGGGGTACAACATGTCCCAGATAAATGGCTTATCTTCCTTAAACTAATAGTAATGGAATTGCATGAAAAATTTGCCTATTTTTTTCACATAAAACACAATACTCCCGAATTATCACAATTGTGGCAGAATGTTTCTAACTATAGGTCCCAACCTCTTGTACACTCCTCCCTACTGTTACTATAGTTTGGTGAAAAGTTTGAAGAGCCACACACTCTTCTATAATGTACACTTAGATTTCTCTGAATGTCATGTAGCCAAACCATTTATTTACCACCTTTAGTGTTCCAGGTGTATGACTGGGATACACTTTACTATGGGAGGAGGATCTGGACTGTGGTGACTTCACCCTATCTTAGAATTAAGGGTATTCATTAATAAGTGTTATCTCTCCCAGTACCAAAAATACAGGAATAGAGAAAGAATAATACACACATGTGTGTATGTATACTCATAGGCCACCTATTTAGTAAAAAAGGCAAAGAGAAAGAAAGGGACAGCAATACATCCAGATACCTTGTACTCTGTTGGACACTCATAGAAAGGTAAATGACAGAACCAGATATGTTCAAAGACGTCATTACATTGTCTTATTTAGTTATTATGGGAATTAATTCCTTGTTCAGCTCTCTAAGATTTTTCTGCTCAAAAGACTGTTCTTGAAAGAGAGATTGGCAAGACTTCCCTGGTGGAGGATGGCATTTACTTAGCAGTCCATGTCCTAATTTTACTAGAATCCTTAGTGTTTAGGTCAAACTATCTTGTGTGAGAGGTTGAGACTTCCTGTGCTACTGGTTTTAAGTTTATTTTGGAGACTATGTTTTCTAGGCTTATAATTTTCTGGTGATAAACCTTCCATTAAATTTATTTGACTGCTTACCAGTTTTTTATTTTGGAGACTCTATTTACTGAAAAGAAACTCCAGAGTTCTCTGTTGAGCAGGATAATCCCTGAACCCTGATTACTAGGCCAGGTCAATGGTCTGTTAGTTAGTGCAATACCAGTTTGTTTCAGTTGATTTGCAGTTGTTACTAGGGCTCTGCCTTTTCTCATTTTCCTGTGCTTAGTTGCATTAGATTCAGGATTGACTGAAGGAATAAAGAGCTGGGATGGGGTTATCAAATGGTATATTATCTTCTCAGGAATTTTCTCCCTTGTTACATTCCAAGTCTAGTCATAGGATATACTTTGCAATGGCAAGTGGAGACAGGGGAAGGAGGGTGCAGCAGGAGCTACCCAGGAGAGAGCTGGTAGATTTGGGTTCCTAATATTTCTTCCTCCTTCCAAATATTTCCATGCTATTTGCCAAGGTTTTACCATTTCTTGAAAAGCATATCAGTGTCACTTAGAGAAAGAAAAGAAATCAAGCAATATAAATACCTAGTCAGATGCATTCCTTCTGGCATTTGCCACAAATAAAATCAAGCAACCCAGATTTTCTGCATTTGCTTCTAGTGAAAATTCCAGTTCAGAGCTCATTTCTCATTTTTGTACTTCACTGAAGGCATCCAAGAGTAATCAACAGAGTCTGTGTTCCTCCTGTTTTGATTCTAGTCCTCCAGAATCTCACCAACTGTGTCCCTGTGGCTGGAGTCTCAGTAACTGACAAGTAGTACCTTAACTGACTACATCACCATCAATGTCATGGTTTGAAAGTCTTTCTTTCAGTGATGAGTGAATCCGCACCATTAACCATACCATCTCAACTCAGTCTACTCTGCATTTACTTTGCTTTCTTATTTCTTATTCCAATATTTGTATTTGGTAGGAATCTATTAGAATCGAATTAAAGAAAAAGACTCAAGCTAAGACCAGCCAAAAGAGGGTGAAGGTTATTCAGGGAATGCTTTTCCTTGGTCAGAAAAAAAAAAAAAAAAAAAAGCCAGTTCTCAGGAAGGGACACAATTATAAAATGGAAAGTTATTAGAATGTTTTCTTTTCTCTCATCTTTGATCCTTTGCCTAAGAACAATTACTAGGTTTCTATCTGCAGATCAGATGACATGATCTCTTAAAATACTGTTTAATCTACTGAATTTGTAAGCCCTCTACTTACAGAGAGTCTGAATCAGATAATGATTTGATCCAGAACCAGTGGTATCACATACATCCCAAACCTTTTTTTTTAAAACTTATTGGTGTAGTTGGATGCATCACCTACAGCGAACTGTGCTTTAATGGTGAATCCCATCCAACAATGTTGAATCAGTAGTTTTCATGAGGCTGAAGAGAACTATGAACTTCCATCTCTGCAGATTTCACAGCCCAATAATCTTAATATATCTACATGTATTAGGGGGCAGATATTAACTTACTCTCCCAAAGAGTGTTATATTGGGATCAATATTTCATTAGCACTCTCCAGAGCTAATGATTAAGCCATGTACCAGCTGGACCCAATTCCCTGTTGTGAGTCATTGACATTTGCACTGTGGCCTGTGAGGTAATCTGCCCTTTTAAAGGAATGAGAAAGGTTAACCCAGACCCTTGTAAACCTTTATCAATGACTTGACATCATTAAAATCTGCCCAGTCCATTTTGTGGCAGTCAATCAAACATAAGAGTCCCTAGAGTAGTAGGCTTTTAATTTTTTTTTAACTGAGAAAATAAAGCCAACAATTTCTTGAAAAGTGTTTAAATATCTAATACGTGCCCCCAGACAATAAAAGGTGCTATGGCAGATACAGTCAAAAAGAACACATGCTGCATGCCCTCAAGAAACTCAGTGACTAGTTGGGAAGTCAGACTGAAACCCAAGAATAACATAATACTTTAAGTATTAACTAATAACCACAAAGAAGAAATAAATGAAGATAATAATAGTCAGATGGAAAGTCATTTCTTACCTTTCAGAAATTATGTCTAATGTACTTTGCATCATGAAGGCAAAGATAATACAAACATGATAAATGGGACTTGGGTTGCATTTCTAAGGATTTATAAAATTTTCATACGTTGGGAAGAATGAGGATCACTTTTGTTTTGTCTGGGGGAGAGGGATGAAGCATAACATGAAGAAGCTGGAGCTGAATGAAGTATTTTTTTCATCCAGATATTTCTACACACCTGAGTCTGACCACTACAACTTGGAGAAAAATTTCCTGTGTTAGCCAGAACTGAAAAATTACTAGTAGAACTTGTAGAAATGAAAACAAAAACAATAGCTTGTATTAGGTATGGGAGAAATCCTGTGTCTAGTGTATTGTTTAGGGAGAAGCTAAAGCTGTCAGTGTGAAATCTCACAGGTGCAACACTTTTCCTCTCCGTGCACACACTGTAGGTGTGTACAGATCTACTCTCCAACAGGTAGACTTTTCTTTCTATCGCAGTGTTCCCTCCCAAGCATTGCTCCCACTACTGAGATAACTACCAGGTTGCTCCTGGCAGTTTCCAAAACACTTGCATCTTCTGAATGTTTCACCCACAGGCTTCTACACCTCCCACTGGGCATCAGCTAATTTTTCATTTGCCCAAGCCCTTAGAATGACAGGTCCAACAATTAGCCTTCCCAGAGGCTTCCTTCTTCCTTGGCAGTAGGTGTGGTAAATGTCAAAATCCCATCCTGTTAGCAAACTCAGTTTAGTATTAAAAGCTTCGTCTATGACAGCAAACAAATGCTTGGGGGCGTGGCAGGGCAGAGGTATCTTAAGAAGGAAAATGACTGAGCCATTTGTTTCATCCAATTGTGAAGTGTTGGAGAAAGAAAAAAAAAAGCTTATCTGGTCTAACCCCATCATTTTACTGAAGAAGAACATGGACACCTAAGAGGCAAAGTGTCTAATCCAAGATTTGACAGTAAGTTCGCGACAGAAGTGCTTTGGGCACTTTGTTGGGAAATTGTAAGTAAGCCCTCCTAAGACAAAAGCCATGATTTATGCATCTCTGCAGCTCCACACTTCCTGGAATGGTGATTTGTCCATAATAAATACTAAGTAAATGTTTTGAAGAAAGACAAGATAATCCAAGGATTGAGTCTAAACCAAAATTCTCAGAAAGTTGTCATTTCCTGGTTTCCTTTTGGTTAGCTCAATTTTTCCTCTATTACTTAACATCTAGGGTTCATGTTTCATATACTTTTTACCTGTAATTTTCAATTTCTTTTCAAAATCGAGCCACTTTCCTGAATTAAGTTGATTACTTTCCTGTATCTTTGGAAAAGAAGAAAATATATTATCTCCTTGCTTCTGCCCATCTCTTTGATCCCTTTTAGATGGTTCCTGACTCAATACCACCCCTTTCTGTATCCTTAACATTGAACTCTCTGCACTGTGTCTTCAGGTCTGAGGTGAACTTATTATCCAACTATTATTGAATGAAATGTTTGATGCTAAGAAATTAAATTAATGAATTATTAATTACATACTGTATCTTCCTCAGTATTTGGCATTTGAGGAACAATAGGAAGTTAAAGAAATACTCTTTGCATTCAGAAAGCTTTTTTTTTTATTTGGAGGTGAGAAAAAATTAATGAAGATTTAAATGACTACATAAAAAAACACAATGGATAACATAAAACACAAAATACAATTGATTTCTATACAGACAATAAATGCAATAGTCATGAATCCCATGGAATAAAATGAGAAGGTCTTCTGGAATAGAAGATATATGAGATGATCTTGTGGTTCGAACTCGGCAGAAAGGGGGGGATGAAATTTGTCTGGGTGACAATATGTAACGGACATAAATGTAAAGACAGATTTTCACCTGAAAGTTACAAGTAGGTGTTAGCAAGTAGACAAAAGGGCATATGGAAAGAAAGATACAGATGGGGTGCCTGGGTGGTTCAGTCAGTTAAGCTTCTGCCTTCGGCTCAGGTCATGATCCCAGGGTCCTGGGTTTGAGTCCTTCATTGGGCTCTCTGCTCAGCAGGGAGTCTGCTTTTCCCTCTGTCCCTCCCCTGGCTTGTGTTCTCTCTCTCTCTCTCTCTCAAAAATAAATAAATAAATAATCTTTTAAAAAAAGAGAGATTAAAAACAAAAAGAAAGATGCAAAGGTTGATGATTCAGGAGTTTGGGGTCTTGAATTTTGACATATGTGTTTAAGCCAGGTAGCAGTCACTAAGTGATCTTGGTCTCAAAGGGCTCATGTTCTCACTGGGGAGACAGGCATGCACATAGAAAATTACTAAGATTAATCTGATAACATATGGACATGAAGGAAATTAGAGACATGAATCAACTTTAAAATATAGATATTCATAGCCTAATAGGACTGAGAAAGACTTCAAGTAAGCTAAAATTTGAATTGGTATCCAAAGGGCAGTAAGAATCTGGATTAACAATGAGAGTGAGTAGACTTTTTACAGGGAGAAAAGAAGAGTTTCTGGGGTACGTGGGTGGCTCAGTTGGTTAAGCATCTGCCCTCAGCTCAGGTCATGATTTCAGGGTCCTGGGATGGAGCCTTGCTTTGGGCCCCCTGCCCAGTGGGGAGTCTGCTTTTCCCTCCCCAGCTCATGCTTGCTCTCTCTTTCTCTCTCTGACAAATAAATAAACAAAATCTTAAAAAAAATAAAGAGTTTCCCACCTTTAAAATTTTGTATTTGTTAGTTTGTTTCTCTCACCCTGATAATAAGTGAAAATAAATAAAAAGTTTGTTGTTCAAAAATTATATCAAATATATTTTCTACCCTGACAGAGGAGAATACACACATGGTAAATTTTAGAGCTATGCTGTTAGTGTTTATGAAGACCTCACTGCTGAATATATGCTCTACTAAGTTTCATCCTTTGTTTTGCAATTAATAATTATTGATTTTTAAAATGTCACTTTAACTAAACACTAAATATTTAAGAAATCTAGATGGTGGCTGCTTAATTATGAGATCCCTGTATGCTTCTGTTTTCTCTGTATGCAAGAACCAATTAAAGGAACAAGCAGTTTGTACTCTTGAGTACACCTGAAACAATCACTATACGAAAAAAGAAAAGTAATATCTAAGGGCATGATTAGAAACTTATTTTTGTCAAGAAGCTGATAAAACGCTGTTCTTGCACAATTTTGGGGTTGATGGGACTACTTCCCCATTCCTAATATTTTTGTAGATACCATGGGTTTTGGTTTTATTATCTTGTGTCTCTGTTTTTTTTTTAAATAGGGGATTGAGAAAGATTTAAAACTATTTCATTTTTTTTTCTATTATCATCTAAGAACTCCGCATTATAGGTATTCTTTTAAATGGTAGGCAGCTAGTTTTGAGTAATGTGGTTAGAAGGAAATCCTTTTTTTATTTGAGAATGTAGTAAATAATAGCTAAAAGAATCTCATATAGTTCTGTAGTTCTAGATATATGCTCTTTAGATCAGAAAAAATAAATATGAAGTTTAATTATATCAATGAGTCCTCAAAGAAGAAAGCCAGCTAAAAAAAATGGAATAGTACTAAAGTAAAAAGAAAGATAATTCAAGAATACTTTCCAGAGATACATTTTATTGCCTGAATTAGTCTAAGCATGGCAATGAAATATATGATGTATATTTTTTTCTTGGGAAATAATTAGACAATGTAAAAATTAGGACCATAATCAGAAAATACAACTTGTTAAAAATTTTCAGAAAAAAATTCAGTTACAATGAGTTAGAGGCTTTAGTAATTTAAGATTTTGAAAGGTATTTGTTTTTATATTTAAATGAATTTCTTTTTATTCATAATAAATATATTTTTATATAAGGATTATAAAAATTTCTAGAATTGTAAAATTATAAATTTTCATGTAATTTCCTGGATATAAGGATAATGCAAGGAAAACTGAGATATGACAGTGTTCCCTTGACTAAAATGATAGGCCAAAAGTTACTTAGATATATTATACGGACTCTTTCAAAGTTATGGTGAGACATAGCCAATGAAGTAAGAATATTTGCTTAAGAAAACAGATTAATTTCCCTCTCCCTGTAAAATTTTCATGTTGACTTCCAGTTTTAACTCCTACATGTAAACAGCTTGGAAACCATCATACCCATTCTTGACACAAGAACAACCACACACACACAAAAAATTGAACGAGCTGAAAATCAGCTACTTCTTTTGAACTCAGCAAAGAACTGAGATCTCTGGCAAACCAAAAATCTTGAGAGAGAGATATAATACAGAGGGTAATGAGCAAGAAACCCTGAGCCATTAACTAGGGAATACTTAAATGGTAATTTTTACATGTTGCTACACGCTGAGTATAGTGTAGTGTGAAAGAAAAAACTCCTAAGGATTGCATTCCTGAATGGGGGTTTGGGAGAGCACATTTTTGTGCATTTTAACTCTTACAAGTTTTTCCATGTGATCCAGCAGTTATAGTCCTTGGTATTTACCCAACTTATTTCTAAACTTATGTCCACATAAAAACATCCACACAAATGTATAGAGCAGTTTTATTAATAATCATAAAAACTGGGAGCAACCAGTCATTCACTAGGTGAATGGATAAACAAACTGTGGTACACTGGTGCAGTGGAATATCTTATTTAGTGTTATAAAGAAATGAGCTAGCAAGCCATGAAAAGAAATGGATGAATCTTAAATTTACAAGTGAAAGAAACCAGTCTGAAAAGACCGTGTTCTGTATAATTCTAATTATGACATTCTGCAAAAGGTAAGTCTATAGAGACTATTAAAAAATTGATTATTGCAGAGATTCAGAGGGAGGAAGTTGAATAGCATGTGACTTTTTTTAGGGTGGCAAAACTGTTCTATGCAATGCTGTAATGTGGCTACATGCCACTATGCGTTCATCAAGATGCACTGGACTTTAATGTTTGTATATTTAAGAACTCATTTATGAGGTCAGAGGGATCACAGGATAGAATGCAGAATGTGACAAAACAGTGCAACTATATTACAAATGTATCAAATGACCTCACTGAAAGGGAGATGGGGGACAATGTGCTGACCTAAGTCATTCTAGAAATGAAAGTATATAAAGCTAAAGGCACAAGAAATAATATAAGAACTGTACTGGCTGGTAAAGTTGTTTCTCATTTGTGTAAAGCTTAACAATTTTGATACCACTATACTGTTAACAGCAAGTATTCAAAATAGAATGAAACACTTAAATAAGTGGATGGTGAGTGATGGAAGTTGGGAGTCTCACTGTTAGTGTGGAGGTTTCTACATAAGTATGAGAAAAAGGCTAGAATGATAATATGGTAATGGATTAGAACTGGAAATGTTATTGTGAACTCATTTTGAGTTGAATATTGATACAGATAACTGCATTTAGAAATATTTATAGTTATGTGTATTTATATCACCTAGTGTATGTATACATGTTTCCTTATCCTGAGGGAGGTTAGAAATGACATTCCAGGGTGCCTGGGTGGCTCAGTGGGTTAAAGCCTCTGCCTTCGGCTCAGGTCATGATCTCAGGGTCCTGGGATCGAGGCCCATATCGGGCTCCCTGCTCGGCGGGGAGCCTGCTTCCCCCTCTCTCTCTGCCTGCCTTTGCCTCCTTTTGATCTCTCTCTCTGTGTCAAATAAATAAATAAAATCTTAAAAAAAAAAGAAAAGAAAAGAAATGACATTCCAGTAGAAATGAGCACACCTACTGCCCACAATGTAGTTTCTAATATCATTCTCCAATAAAAGGAATCAAGGCTCACTGGAGAAATGGCTGATACTAGAATGGGGGCAAGAAATATACAAGATGAGCCTAGAGCATCTTACAGTGCTAGAAAGAAAGGAAGTGCTCAAAAAAAAAAAAAAAGTCCACAATGATGGAGGTATGTCCAAAGGTTATAAGAGTCACTGAAGGAGCTCCCAATACCTAAATCTGGGACAATATGAGCAAGAAAATAAATAGTGTTCAGTTATAACTCAAAGTATAAAACAAATGCCCATGATTCATACTGATATAAATAAATACTTGAATTAAGAAAAACAGATGGAGAGAAAAGGAAATCTTCCATGTAGAAGAATTCCAAATAATTAATGTAGACACACTCCCCTCAAAAATGTAGAGCATTAACTCCCTATTCCTTAAATGTGAGCTGTGCACTGTGACTTCCTTCCTGTGTAAAAGAGGATGAAAAAAGAGTAGTTTCACATTAGAGAAAACTGACAAACACTACTTCAGCTAGGTGATCAAAGTCAACGTGAACAATGATAAGTCATGTTGATAGTATATATTCTTGACATGACAACGTGAGAATGTCACTTTACCTCTGTGGTTCTCCTCCCCAAAACCCATAATTCCAGTCTAATCATGAGAAAATCATCAAACAAATCCAATTTCTACAAAATATCTGACCAGTACTCTTGCAGCTCATCAAAACCAAGGAACTAATGATGTACTGTATGGTGACTAACATAACACAATTTTTAAAAATGACATAAAATAACAAACAAAACAAGAAAAGTCTGAGAAATTGTCACAACCAACAGGAATCTAAGAATGAGTGATTACTAAGTGTATTGAGGTATCTTAAATGGGATCACAGAACAGAAAAAGGACAGTAAAAAAAACCTAAGGCAATATGAATAACAAATGGACTTTAGCTGATAATGTATCAGTATCAATTTACTAATTATAATATATGCATACTAATTATGTAGGATGTTAATAATAGGGAAAACCCCCTAAGAGGTTTATGGAATGTTGTATTATCATTTTTATGTAAATCTGAATTATAAAAAAATGAAATCTATTAAGGAAAAAAAACTTGACATGTTTTGTCTTAGTATGGGAAGGTCCATCAGTTTGCAGGAGTCCCCAGTTATAGCCTCCTGGAATAGTGACACATTAAGCACTTATCACAAAGTTTGTAGTAGGAAGGCACACATACAGATACACACACACTCACAGGAAATCAGGTAGGTAATGACAAAAGAAAGCACAATAAAAATGAGAGAACATGCAAGACATATTGCCTTTTTATTTACTTCTCCATCCAATGAACCCACATAGCTCATCTTCTGTGATTCCTATCACTTAAAAAAAAATGTCTTTTAAGCCAAGTTTCCTGATTTCTATTTGAATATATTTCAGTACATCCTAACATATACAAACCATTTAAGTTCCAGCTCAGAGAATGGTTTATCCTTTCACTTCTCTAGAATATCTAATATTAGAAACTCATTTGCTTTATGGGAGTTCTTTAATACTTGGATAAGAAAAGTAAAACATGTCTTGCCCCAGGCCAGTAAATAAGTGACAATCTGCGAATTTAATATAAAAATGATTAATTTTCATAGATAGTAGTGTAGTCCAGTAAAACCTTGTAAATTTGCTCTATTAAATAGGTGAAAGAAATAAAAACTTAATGAAAGCTTTATTTATAGAACTATTTTTTAGGATAGAGAATGATTTTGTTCTAAAGCTGGGAAGAATTTTTGACACTGGTTTTTGTATTTTAACAAAGTAAAATCATATTTATTTAGAGGAGCCATTTTTAATGAACCCATTCATTTTATTTATGGCAGCCTAAGCGGTAATCCTATTGACCTTCACTGTGAAAAGAGCTAAATATTTTTCCATTTTAACATTGTCAATTTAACTTTTTGAAAAATAGCCAAATAAGAGCTAACTTTAGTCCAGCAAGAATGAATGACAGTAATTTCAAATAAGTGGAGGATGAAATCATGAGGTTTCATACATTTATGAATGTGTGGTAGCATTTCAGTTCATGTAGTCCATTGACAGATAAACTTCATACTATATTTATACATTTATTTATTGATTGATTTCTTCATAAAAACCCCTTTCATTTAAAAAACAAAAAACAAACTTGTGTTACACTCCTACATAGATCATTCTACCAAAGGGGAGAATGACATAAACTAGAGATAGAAAAAAATAACATTATGAGAGATGTATCATGTATAATATTTCTAGACAGAGAGAAGTGATAAAGATTTTATTGTTGATTTTATTTACTTGTTTATTTACTTACTGTATTCTTGTTTTATTCACTTTGAGGGCTGAAAAAGAATTATGAAAGCACCATGGCAGTCCTTTTAATTTACAGAGTGCACTTTGTCCATTAGAAAAATACTGTCTTGTTTATAGCTTGCATATAATCAGATTCACTTTCCTCACCACAGAAAAGCAGATTCCTCAATACCCAGCACATGTCTTGTCTTAAACTTATTAAGCAAAGCAGGTGGGTGTGGTATAATAAGAAATAAGAATTTGGTCCTTCTCCCTGGTTCCTCACACATCCCTTGGAATTTCCTGAGTGATAATATTGATAAAGGAATCTTTTGCACCTCTTGGTGGACCCCTAGATAATTTCAGGATGTAGGCTGGTTGCCAGAAAGACCAAATCTTACTTAGAATCCTGGAACTTTTAGCCACAGTCCCTGGACCTCCAGGAGACGAGAGGTGCTGAGAGGGTCGGCACACCCGCAGAGAGCATGGAAGCCCCACTCATCTTCCCCCACATCTTGCCCTATGAGTCTCTTCCTTTTGGCTATTCCTCGATCATATCCTTTATACTATACTAGTAAAAGTAACTAAAGCGCTTTCCTGAGTTCTGTGACCTTTTCCAGCAAATTATCCAACATGAGGAGGGATTCCTAGGAACCCCTGATTTATAGATCAGTCAGAAGTATGGGTGAACTTGTAAGTGGCATCTGAAGTGAGGGCAGTGTTGTGGAGCCCAGCCCTTTAACTTGTAAGTCCTGGCCCTGATTCCAGGAAGATAGTGTCAGAATTGAATTGAATTGTTGGACACCCAGTTGGTGTCAGAGAGTCGGAGAAGTGGTGTTGGAACATATTTGGCATCAGGAAGAGAAAAAAACCTCTCTGTGGGTCTTCTAAAAACTCAGAACAATTGATCAATTAATCAGAAAAGTTACTTGATAGCTACTGTGTCAAAAGATTTGTAGATGTTATGGAAAATATAAATTAGTTTCAATCAACACCCTTAAGGGACATCTAGACAGTTTGTGTCCTTGAAAATACATTTAACGGGCGCCTGGGTGGCTCAGTGGGTTAAAGCCTCTGCCTTCGGCTCAGGTCATGATCTCAGGGTCCTGGGATCGAGGCCCGCATCGGGCTCCCTGCTCAGCGGGGAGCCTGCTTCCTCCTCTCTCTCTGCCTGCCTCTCTGCCTACTTGTGATCTCTCTCTCTGTGTCAAATAAATAAATAAAATCTTTTAAAAAAAAAAAGAATTCTTTCAAGAAAAAAGAAAATACATTTAACAAGGAAACTAATCTATATGAATTGCCAAATTAATGGCAGAGATGATAAACAACATAGAAAGTCCAAGCATATGCAGGTCAAAATCATGAATAAATGAAAATTAGGAAAATGTTTCCTGGGTTCCGGGACCAGGGCATGTCTTTGACTCTCCTCTAGGCAGTACAGAAACTGTAGTGAAACTCCCTGTTCCTCTGACCAGTGACATCATCATGGGTGTCTCCTTCCCACCAGCCAACCCCAGCCCACATGGAAACCTCAATTTCCTGCCTCTACACAAATAAGGGGATTATCCTTGTCTCATCTACACTCCGTACATACACACACACACATACACACCCCTTGAAAGATATACAGACAGCATTTTTCAGAAAGAGTTAGTGATAAGATCCAAATTATATGGAGCTGAAGGAGAGGAGAAAGAAGTGTTGGGTACAGTCAGGTATTAACTTCCTACTTCACTGTCTTTGAGCTAAGGTGGGAAGCATGTGTGGGTGGAGTTAATTCCCAGAACTGGAAAATTCTCCCATGTGGGTATTTGATAAGGTCTTGAAAAGTCTGCCATATGTCTCCTTTTTAGTCTTGCCATTACAAAAGGAACCTGAGTCCTTGAATCCTGTGTAGAAGGCTGCCATCCTAACGCTGGTATCAATCACTCTTGGTTAAGAGTGTTAAGCCACTGACATAATGGGTGTGATATTATAATTTAGAATAAATATTTGAATACAATATTTGGTCATCAACCCTGTTCCTGATGACGGTGCTCCTAAAACACTTGGAATTTCCTGTGATGAGAGTGATAAAAGTGTATTTTGTGATGTTAATGGACTAATTTTTTAGAAAGCACCTAAGAATGGGGGCTGGTTGCCAGTAGACACAACCATGTGATTGGAGGCTTAGAACTTTTCAGTCCTACCCCAGACCTCCAGAGAGAAGGAGAGTGGGGCTGGAGATCTGAATTCAGTCATCAGTGGAAATGATTTAATCAATCATTCCTATGTAATGAGGCCCTCATAAAAACACAAATGGATGAGGTTCAGAGGGCATCTGGGTGGATGAACCTGTGGAGGTGCTAGGAGAGTGGCATACCCAAAGAAGGCATGGGAGCCCCGAACGGCTTCCCTGCACCATACTTTTCTCTGTGCATCTCTTCCATCTGGCTGCTCCTGAGCTATCCCCTTTTCTAATAAACTCATAATGTAGTGGGTAGAAATGTTTCTCTGAGTTCTATGAGCAGCTCTAGCAACATAATTGAACCCAAGGAGAGAGTAATGGGAACCTCATATTTATAGCCTGTTGCTAAGAATTACAGGTCACAATCGGGACTTACGATTGGCATCTGAATTGAGGGCAGTTTTATGGGACTGAGCCCTTAGCCTGTGGGATCTGATGCTGTTTCCACATAGATAGTATCAGAATTGCTTGATGGTATGGAAAACACACATACACACACACCCCAGAATTGCTGTCAGAATTGGAGAAGTTTTGTTTGTACTAGTAGTTAGAGTCATTGAACTAATTAATAAATAAATTGTACTAGACGCTAGGTATTGCCATAAAAAAACCTAAAATTTGCAGCATTAGTTTATTGTTAGAGAGTAGGCAACAAGAAGACAAACAGTAGTCGGGTAGCAGAATATTTGGTAAAACAGCCATGTGCAAAACTTGAAAGCAAGATCTTGCCCTCTGAGCTTGTGGCTCTGGGGAAAGTGGTTGGAAGGATTCGGTGGGATAGTGAGTTGGCTCCTAATCATAGCCTTTAACAAAGTATTACACGGAAGAGTTCAGGGAGAATTGGCTGGTTTTCAAATAGAGGTTGAGGAAGGAACAAATCCAAAGAAAAGGGCTTCAAAGGGTTGGAATAATAAGGTGCATCTGGACCATAACGGGAAGAACTGTAGGTATAAATCCTGGCACACAAGAAAGTCTAGAAAAAACACATACCTTGAGCCTGCTAATATTTCAGATAAGCTTATTGTCAAGGAATTCAAGCCTGGACTGAAATATGGTTTAGGTGACCAAGTCATTAAACAACTTTGGGTACTCAGTTGCATTATCTGAAAGAGGGCTGCAAGAACTCTGCAGCCCCTAAGGAAGGCAGATTCCAAACACCCTGTGTTACTGTGGCCAGGAAGGATAATGAGCTAAGTAAACTGTAGAGATGTAAGCCAGGGTCCTTGACAAACACTGGACAAGAGAAGTGTCTAAGAAAGTTGGCCTTATCAGGCCACTTTCCCAACTTCCCAAGAAAGGGCCCTGCACAGATTCTATCAGTAGGACTGAATATGTGCTAGGGAAAAAGTATTTTCTTTTCTTAGTAGGAGTAGAAACTAGGGAAAGATTCCATAAAACTGAAAGTAGCCCTTATCTCTGAATCAGTACGTGAAAGATCTGCCAAATGTCTGCCTTGGACTTTGGATAGGTAAGATATAATTTTTAGTGATTTAGCTATTGAGATTTAGTCGTTGATGTGTTATAACATCAAGTATTACCCTAAACAATAAAAAGAGATCAAAGTTAAACAGAAAATAAAAGCATGTAGACAACATACAGGACTTGAATAGGCTTATTTGGAAAAACAAGTAAGATATTCAAGTCCCTAGTTTAAGTGTGAATGTGATGAGGAAGTCAGGATATGTTATTACTCATAGATACATTAGGTTGAATTAATGTTATTAATGAATTAGTGTATCAGCTGAGCTTTTGCACCTAGAAGCTCTCTGAAATAGATTTTACAAAAATGGCTTAGATTATTCCCTTCTCTGTGTCCATGTAGCCAGGCAATGTGATTCTACAACTCTTGCCAAGAATTATAGTCTATTTTCTCACTCTTCAAATCTGGGCTGGTCTTCGAGATTACTCTGATGCACAGAATCAGCAAAAGCAAAATTCTTCCAATTCTAAACTGAGGCTTCAATAGTCCTGGCATGCTTCTGTTCTTGATCTTGGAATCCCACAGCATTTATCCAGTAGGACTTTAGAAATGCTCTGTGCTGGTGACTGTTTTTCTTTTTGAAATGGGAATGTCTATTTTGTTTTCTTGTTCTCACAATTATATGTTGGATGTGGTGGGTGGAAGAGGGATAGAAAATTTGTCCTTTTTTTTTGTTTATAAGTTTGCAAGACAATGTAAGTTACATAGTAAGAGCTGCCTATGAACCTAAAGGAGATCACAAGAGCATGATGACTGAATGAATGATATGATTCATTCATGATGAAATGAGACTTTGGGGCATCTTGGGAATGAGTATGGGTATTTTCAATGAAGAAGGGATATGAATAATTACGACCAGAGGACGAGCCATTGTAGATCGATTACAAAACTGGATGCAATTATTTCTCTCCCACTACATCTGCCCTTTTGCAATGAAACTTTGCAGCTTTTTCCATCAAGAGATGGAGTCTATCTTTGTGCTTCTCAAGGTCAGGACTGGCCCTGTGACTTGTTTTGACCAACTGAACGCAGAAATAAAAGTAAGACTTTTTAAAAAATATTTTATTTATTTATTTGACAGAGAGAGAG
This sequence comes from Ailurus styani, assembly GCA_002007465.1. Taxonomy (NCBI): domain Eukaryota; kingdom Metazoa; phylum Chordata; class Mammalia; order Carnivora; family Ailuridae; genus Ailurus; species Ailurus styani. Next base: position 616,996 of record LNAC01000800.1, on the reverse strand, counting down.
AGAGAGAGAGATCGCAAGTAAGCAGAGCAGCAGGGAGAGGGAGAAGCAGGCTCCCCGCTAAGCAGGGAGCCCAATGCAGGACTCAATCCCAGGACCCTGGGACCGTGACCTGAGCCAAAGGCAGACACTTAACCAACTGAGCTACCCAGGCACCAAAAGTAAGACATTTTGAACCCTCAGCCTTGAGGAGCTGTGCACACTTCTGCTCTCTTCTGGGAACCCAGCTGCCTTGATATGGACAAGCCCAGAATAGCCTTCTGAATGATAAAAGTGGGGGTCCAGTCACACCATTGCTCCGGTTGGCAGCCAGTCAATTGCCAGATGTATAAGTAAAGCCATCTAGAACAATCAGTCACCACCAGCCTAGCAGCTAATCACACATACAAGAGTTTACCCAAGATCAGCCAAGCAACAATCCCAGTCAACTTCCCATCAGCTTTGGAGAAATAATAATTGTTTGGGTTTTTTAGCCAATAAATTGTAACATGGTTTGTTACCCAGCAGTAGATAATGGTTACAATTTCCCCCCAAAAGTGAAACATTGGGAAACTTTGAATATGACTGTACCAAGCCTCAGAAAGAAGAAAAAATTGGAGAGTAAGACAACAATGTGAATGTGAATCCACTTAATTTGGTCATTGGGAAGTTAAGTGACCATATAAAGGTATCCATTGCATAGTGAAGGGGGATGGAAAAAGGAAAAAAGTATATTTGAGCAGAGGAGAATAAGAGAATGCCAAAGATCCTCAATTTAGTTAACTTATTTTGTATATTTGGCGAGGTGAAATGGAAGAAAATGGAAGAAAACCTTCTGAGACCTGTGAAAAAAATATTTTTTAAAACTTTTTAAGTGATCAGTAGTCAGGGACATTTTAAAGCATGTAAGAACTCAACAAATGTGCATCCCTTAATCCTCATAGGAACCTGCTTGAGGATGAAGACCAACAAAAAGAGGACAAAACTAAGAAAAAAGGTGTGAGATGGGGGTGCCAGGGCTCCCCTGGCGTTAAGTGTCTGCCTTCGGCTCAGGTCATGATCCCAGGGTCCCGGGATCGAGCCCCGCATCGGACTCCCTGCTCAGCAGGAAGCCTGCTTCTCCCTCTCCCTCTGCCTCTGCTTGAGTTCCCTTTCTCACTGTGTCTCTCTCTGTCAAATAAATAAATAAAAATCTTTAAAAAACAAGTGTGAGATGTAGGAAACCAGAATTACAAAATGAATAAATAGCAAACAGAAGTTCTAGCACAACCACCTAATTGTAGCTTAAACAACAGAAGTGATTTTTCTCAAAACTCTGGAGGCTGAAAGTGTGGCAAAGGATAGAATGATGATAGATAGATAGATAGATAGATAGATAGATAGATAGATAGATAAATTCATACATACAGAAAAGGAAGAAGGAAGGAAAGAGAATGAAGGAGGGAGGAAGAAGTTGTATTATGTAAAATATATGTGCATCTGGAGAAAATTGTTAATACGTGCATGATAGTTTTTATGAAAAATAAGAATAGATAAAAATTATAAAAATTAAAAAACATTTAATATCATAACTCCAATAATTTAGTTTACTTATTTTGTGTATTTGGTGAAGGAACTAAAACATAATCTACATTGGGAGATTGATAAGGGCTAGTGGGAGGAGGTGTTTTAGGAGAGCTAAAGCTTCCTGTCCTATAGGAATAATTCAATGTATGTACAGTCTAAAATGTGTAAACCAAGACATGACAACACAAATTACTGCATAGGAACCAAAGAAAATTATTAAAAGAGACACATGTGGTATGATGTGTGAAGCTGGTGATTGCTGTGTTTCTTTATATGCTTCAGTGCTTTTTTATTTATTTTTTATTTTTGATTTGTAAAAAATGGAGTAAAGAATATGGATAATATTTTTCTACTTTAGCAAACACACACACACACACACACCACACTTGGGTACGTGTAGAACATCTCAGAGCAGGAATAGGTAAGGGGCTATTTTGGGGAAAGATTCCTGGCATGAAAGGTGGGCAGGAGACTTACCTTTCACTATACATACTTTTATCATGTTTGAATTATTCTTCATAAAATAGATTTTTTTCAATTAAAGTATCATTACATTAAAAACACAAGCTTTTCTTGCTATTTTTAACACAACAACGATGGAGATAGGTAATTGTGGAAAGAGAGTATTTACAACCTGTGTTAGGACTGACTATATTCATCTACTAGGGCTGCTGTAACAGAATAGCACAGACTGTGTGGCTTGAACTACAGAAATACATTTTCTCAAAAGTCTGGAAGCTCAAAGTCAAAGATCAGGGAATTGGCAGATTTGGTTTCTACGAAGGCTTGTGATGGCCATATCCTCACTGTGTCTTCACACAGCCTCTTCTCTGTGTGCTCACGTCCCTGGTGTTTCTTCCTCTTCTTATAAGAACACTAGTCATATTGGATTAGGGCCTAACCATATGAGCTTATTTAATGTTATTACCTCTTTAAAGGCTCTGTCTCCAAATACAATTACATAGAGGGGTAAGGATTCAATATATACATTTTTGTGGGGAACATAAGTCAGCCCATAACCCTTGTGTTATATGAACAGTGTTGTATGAACTAGTTTCGAGGGTGGGCAGGTGGGGATTCTTAATGTAGAAGGTAGGAGCTTGAACTCTGCATTCAAAGAGACCTGTAAGTAGCAGCCAGCTTCCCACCTACTAACTGTGTGATATAGGACACTTTTTAAAAATATCTTGCCTCCGTTTCCTTCTCCATAAATTGGGGATAATAACAGTTTCAAAAGATTATGTGGGACTTCAGTGTGATCATGTATATAAAGCAAAGAACAGGGTGCCTCATATTACAAAAAAACTTTATAAACTATAATATTTATAATCACCACTATGCAATAGAATATTTGTTGTACCTAAATAATACAAAAATATGGCACAAAATTGTTTCATATATTCTATGATTTTGTTATCTAGTCAAAAAAATGGTTTTTTTTTTTTAAGACTCAGTGTTTGTAGAAAACCACAATTAAAGGGGACTCCAAGGGGCTCCTGGTTGGCTCAGTGGGTTAAAGCCTCTGCCTTTGGTTCAGGTCATGATCTCAGGGTCCTGGGATCGAGCCCAGCGCCTGGCTTCCTGCTCAGTGGGGAGCCTGCTTTCTCCTCTCTCTGCCTGCCTCTCTGCCTACGTATGATATCTCTCTCTGTCAAATAAATAAATAAAATCTTTAAAAAATAAAAAAAAGGGGGCACCCACTGGTAATAGAATCATCCTATAAGAAGGTTTAGGTGTTGCCTCAGAATCTCTCATTCCTGAGTCTCATCTGTAAAAATACTATATCTAACTCTTTTGATAAACAAATGGTTCCCAAATGCAAAAATGCTTTAAATTCTATAAAATAGAATGTATTATATGGTTCTTAATGCCATCTTAACATGTTCCATGCTAGGCAAAAATCCTTTGGTCTTGATATATTACATTTCTATGAACTTCTTTGCTGACATATTTCAAAAAAAAAACTAACTTACCTATTTGTCCTTCATTTATATTTATGCCAAATTTTGTAAATAGTGGTCATCCAATTTGACTTTGTTCTCTCATTTTATATTATGCAATTATACTTTTGTACCTGTTACTGTACAATATCAATGTGGACAGAAAAGTACATTAAATATCTATATAAGTTTAATAATTATAGAACCAGTACCTACAAACTGCAACACAAGTGAAGAAATAGAACACATCCAAAATTCCCCATTCTGCATTTTTTTAAATCAATACCTCCTCTCTCCTTCCCTGGAGAAAACCACTGTCCTGGCTTTTGTGGTAATTATATCTTTTGTTCTCTTCATAGTTTCACTATGTTAACATCCTTAAACAATAGAGTTTGGGTTGTTTTTCTTTTTTTTGCTTCTGAAATTTATAAAAATAGAAACTGTTTCTCTGAGAAACAAACATACATATTTCTTTTTTTTCCCTTTCACTGAAGAATATATCTATATATATTTTGTAAAGTGGAATGATATACAGTAGTGAAAATGAATAAACTAAAATTACACATAACAATAATTTTATTCTTTAAAGTTTTTATTTAAAACCAGTTAACGTACAGTGTAATATAGTTTCAGGTATACAATGTAGTAATTCAACACTTCCATGTAAGTGTTGAATCATCAGAACAAAGGCCCTCCTTAATCCCTATCACCTATTTCACCCATCCTGCCCCCACGTCCTCTCTGGTAACCATTACCTTGTTCTCTGTAGTTAATATTTTGTTTCTTGGTTTCTCTCTCTCTCTCTCTTTGCTTGTTTTGTTTCTTAAATTCCACATATGAGTGAAATCATATGGTATTTGTTTTCTCTGACTGACTTATTTCACTTAGCATAATACCCTCTTGTTTCATCCATGTCATTGCAAATGGCAAGATTCCATTCTTTTCTATGGCTGAGTAGTATTCCATTCCATTCCATTCCGTCCTGTTCCGTTCCATTCCATTTTATTCCATTCCAGTCCAGTCCATTCCATTATCCATTATCATTCTGTTTCATCCTGTTATCAGTCTATGAACACTTGGGCTATTCCCAGAATTTGGCTACGTATGTAATACTGCTATAATCATCAAGGTTCATGTACCCCTTTGAATTAGTGTTTGTATTCTTTGGGTAAAAACCTAGTAGTGTAATTGCTGGATCATAGGATAGTTCTATTTTTAAGTTTTTGAGGAACCTTCATACTGATTTCCAGAGTGGCTGTACTAGTTTGCATTCCATCAGCAATATAAGAATGTTCCCATTTCTCCACATCCTTGCCAACACCTGTTGTTTCTTGTGTTGCTGGTTTTAGCCATTCTCACAGGTGCAAAATGATATCTCATTGTCATTTTGATTTGTATTTTCTTCTATCAGTGGCGTTGAGTATCTTTTCATGTGTGTGTTAGAAAAATAACTCTTCATGTCTTCTGCACATTTTTTAACTGGGTTATTTATTTTATAAGTTTTGAGTTTTATAAGTTCTTTATACATTTTGGATACTAACCCTTTATTAGATATGTCATTTGCAAATATCTTCTCCCATTCTGTAGGTTGCCTTTTAGTTTTATTGATTATTTCCTTCACTGTGCAGAAGCTTTTAATTTTGATGTAGTCCCAATAGTTTATTTTTGCCTTTGTTTCCCTTGCCTTGGGAGACATATCTAGAAAGAAGTTGCTATGGCTAATGTTAAAGAGGTTACCGCCTGTCTTTTAGGATTTTTACAGTTACAGGTCTCACATTTAGGTCTTTAATCCATTTTGAATTTATTTTTGTGTATGGGGTAAGAAAATGGTCACATTTCAGTATTTTGCATGTTGCTGTCCAGTTTTCCCGGCATCACATGTTGAAGAGACATTTTTTTCCCATTGGGTATTCTTTCCTGTTTTGTCAAAGATTAATTAATCATATAACCGTGGTTTCATTTCTGAGATTTCTATTCTGTTCCACTGATTTATGTGTCTATTTTTGTGCCAGTACCATACTATTTTGATTGTTACAGCTTTGTAATACAACTCGGAAGTCTGGAATTGTGTTGCTACCAGCTTTGCTTTGCTTTTTCAAGGCATAACAATAATTTTAAATGATTGAAAAAATACAGAAGTCTATAGATTAAAACACAAAATATTCTTTGCCCATATCCCAATTGCACTCTTCCTCATGTTAACCACCATAAAATGTGTCTCCTACCAGTCTTTTACCTACTCCTTTGCATATGTGCACACATATGCATACATCTTTCTTTTCAAAATAAGAGAGATCATACTCCATATATTATGTGACTTCTTCTAAGTCTTGGAGATCTTGCCCATCAAGGATATGTAAGTCTTATTTACGTTGCTTGATAGTTTTTCCATGGTGACTGAGAGCACAGCTGTACCATAACTATTACTCCTTTATCGATAAACACATACATTGTTTCTATTTTATTTCTGTAACAAAAATACTGCAATGGACATGTTTGCAGATATATCTTTGGGCATGTGTATAAGTATTTTTGTAGTCTAAATTACTAGAAACAGAAATTATTAGAAATAGAATTGTTAGACTGAAAACTTACAAATACTTAAGATTTGCTACTTTAATTCCAAAAGCTGGTACCAAATAGCCATAAAAAGTCTCTGTCAGTGTTCTTTCCAAAAATAGTGAGTATAGTCACTCGATTTTTTATAACATGAAGTAGCACCTACTTCAAGAATACACTATAAATGTCTGTATTCAAGCAAGCAAAGAATCAGAAATATATGATCCCATTCCTTTGCTATGATCACCTCTCTGCTTCCATCACACAACAACACAAGTCATTCATGTTGCTTTATAATCACACATTTTATGTTTTATATTTATGTATAAATTATGTTGTGAGGCTAGATTAGAAACCAGAATTCCATTTATAGAATTACCTTTTGAGGGACACCTTGGTGGCTCCATCAGTTAAGTATCTGCCTTCGGCTCAGGTCATGATCCCACAGTCCTGGGATCAACTCCTGCATTGGGCTTCTTGCTTAAGGGAGCCTGCTTCTCCCTCTGCCTACTGCTCCCCTTACTTGTGCTCACTCAGTCTCTTACTCTCTGACAAATAAATAAATAAAATCTTTCAAAAAAAAAAAGGAATTACCTTTTGATATGTGTTTGTTAATGAAAAAGAATAAATGAATGGGTGAACTCCGAATAGTGCCAAGTACTGTTAAATTGCAAGAAGCTATGCAAAAGTTTTTGTTCTCGGTATTGTCATTTATAAAATGAAGTATTTGGATAAGAATTTATGTCAAAAGTCTCTTCCAATGGATGGATTCCTTGCTGGGGAGTTTATATGTGTGATGATTAATTTTATGTATGCAGTTGGGTAGGCCACAATACCCAGATATAATCAAACATAGTCTGGGTATTTCTGTGGAGGTATTTTTTTTTTTATAGGAGAATTACGTTTAAATCGGTAGTCTTTGAGTGAAGCAAATTACTGTCCATTATGCAGTTTGGCCCCTTCCAATCAGCTGAAGGCCTAAAGAGAAAATAGACTGAGATCCCCTGAGGAAGAAATTTTGCCTCCAGAAAGCCTTTGGATTTGAGTTGCAAGGATCTCTAGTCTATCTGCACAGTTGTGTGAACCAGTTCCTTAAAAGAAATCTATCACCGGCTCTCTCTCCATCCACACACAGACACACATACATCCTATTAGTTCTTTATCTCTAGAGAACCCTAATACAATATGCAAAGTGAGAAGAGCAAAATACTAGGCAGGACTAATGAATGGTCTGCACTATAGTAGGTCAGGAAGGTGAGGTATCAGGTTAGGGTTGAGTGGTCAGAGAAATAAGCCCTAGAAATATGGAGTCCATGATATATATTTGAGTTGTCAAGGCTGTGGCCCACAGGATCCATTTTGATTTTGACATTAACCTCATATGTACCAATCAGATTTTTTTGTATCATGTGGTCATATAAGAGGGTTTTCATCATGTAAACTAATAAATATTATCTTCATAAGGTTTAAGACTGTCATCACAGTCTCTGTGACATAAAAAATATTTTTCTAGAATATTTCCAAAATGCTTATGATCCCAATTAGATAAACTGCCTGAAGCAAAGAACCACACTTTCCCCTTTTTTTCTTCTTTTTTTCCCTCATGTTTTCCACACAGGCTGGCTGCACACAGTAGGAGCTTAATACATACACACGTTAAATACTTATTGAGGAAATATTGATACTGATATTCTATCTTCCTAGAATGCACAAGGTTAGGGGACTACTCTAAGTCTGATGCCCTAGGTGTTGTGCTCCAATCTAAGTGGTGTCTCTGGCAAGTGCTCAGCTCCCGTGTGTTGCTAACTCCAGCAGTAAACAACAGTTACCCCTTCTCAGCAACCTCACATGGTTATGGACAATTCAGAAGCAATGTAATCAAAGACCAAAAACATACTTAGTCTTCTCAGAAGGGGAACGTGGTTGACTTTCTCCCAGTAGGAAGAGGTTCTCTTATGTGGTGAATTGAAATATGAGGGCTAATGACAATTTCTCTGGTGGTTTGGCTTTATTTATAAAACATGAGAAATGACAATAGATGGACACCTGACACAGATGAATGTGGATAGATACACATACCCTCATTGAGGTAAAACTCACAACATGATCTAACACAAAACAAAGGAGACGGTAGAATTACCACACATAGTCATGTTGAAGATGGGTATTTTAATCTAATAATTAGCTTTGCCAAGAATCAAATATTTTTCAGTAGCTTGAAAAGAAATAGCATTTAGCTTAATTCTGATGAGGATAAAGCTTTGCTTCATTTGACCAAAGGTGTTTAAGATTTGAACAATAATGTGTAATATAGAAAGTCTTTAATGGCAACCTTTTCCATTCTAACTAGTGCATAATATTGGTTTTGCAATCATTTAGTAATTATATAAGGAGGACATATTTATTACAAATTATTGATTTTATAATTACTGCTGCTGGTATTCACATTATTACACAATGAAAATCTTTTAATATACAATGCTCTTCACCCTCAGCTGGCGAACAGATAGTGCAATGCAATTTAGAGAGTAGCCAAGAGTAGATTTTTATCGGTACTTTTTTTTTTTTTTTTTTTTTTGCCAACCAGCTAAATGGTTTGCTTTCTGAAAAATATTGCTAATGGTGCTTAAGCAGAGAGGAATGTCCAATTTCAAGGTCATTCCTGGCAGTTGATTACAGTCACCCAATGAACACAAGGTTCCTATTTAACTGTTAAGTTATTTTTGCTGCATGCATTGCTGGGAATTAAAAGTTATGGCTGTAAATTTGCTGCCAGCTAAATAGACATCAAAGGCCACAATCATACACTGGATCATGACACATGAAGATATATCTCTTATGAAATTGATTTTTCTCCATGTGCAAGGCAGCTTTGCATTACTCTCCTCGTGGATTTTAGCACAGGAAATGTCTAGGCAGGCCAAGTGTAATTGTCAGCATAGTTTATATTCTGGGCTGAGAACTCCTTTTATTATTTTTTTCACTCTGTGAAGATGTGCAAAAAAGGTTGTCTAAGCATATATTTTGATTTCACTTGCCAACAGATTGTGAATAGCTGATTTAAGGTCACTGTCACCCCCAAATGGGAAAAGATTAGGTTTCTGAGGACCAGAAATATTAAAAAGTCTGCCCAAACAATATTTGCTGCTCACCAGAATTCAAAATTGCTGATTTTCACCCCAGAAACATCCCATAGAGTTTATAAAGTCTGTAGGTCTATTATGCTATTTTAATCCATCAGATTTTTACTATCCTGAAGATAAGAGCATCAGGTAGAATTACATGGGCTTGATTAGTGTTTTTCTCTCTTCTGGATATTAAATTGCTATTACAGAGGGATCCATACTTTTTTTTACAAAGAATGTAAGTTGTGTCTAAATAAGATACCTGAAATATCAAATCATATTTTAAATGTATGCAGGCGGAGGTGCTATTTCTGGACTCCTACATGGGATAGCTTTATAGTCCTGAGCACTTTGCATTTCATTGCTATGATTGGAAACTCATCATTAGAGCCAACCTTTGGAGACAGGAGACTGGCTAACCCCAGATCCTTTCTTTTCATCTGCAAAGTGAGCCTCATTCCTATATTTCACATGGAAGTTCAATTCCAAACTCAACAGCCTGACTTATAAAGCCTTTGAAAATTTTATCCTAACTTTATTTTTCTGATTGATCTCTCAGTATAGTCCTCCTCCTCACACTGAGCAGACTTAGGTGCTCATTTCCCAGAATTAGAGAATACTCATCTTGAATATTCATTTGCTGTTGACCCTTCAGATGCCAGTTTGGGACCCATGTCTTTCATGAATTTCTCTTCGACACTTTTTAGTCTGTACCACTCAAAATTTAAACATGTTCTAATTCTCTTACTGTCTGCCTGCTTTGTGTGTTCATTTGCAATGTTTCTCCAACTAGAGGAGTTTGGGTTTTGTTTTGTTTTGTTTTTAAGGATGAGGAAACGACTTGGTCCTTTGTGAACAAACACACAGCTTGGACCACAGCAGTATTCACTAAGCACTTTTTAAATTAAATATAATGGAATTGCATTCTGGGAAATCGGATTCCAGCTATAAATAACAGTAATGAAGAACAGTCCGTGAGGAGCCCTACCATACCATGACTGTTCTTTAATTTGCTGTAATGAAGACAGTGTTTATTAGCTATACTTTGGTAAGTGACCTAGGACCTACAAGACAACCTCCTTCCCAACTTAGGATAAAAGAGAAGCACTTAAAATTTATTGAATATGCCAAGTACTGAGCTAGGTGATAGATATTATTTATTTTAGTAAAATCTTAAGTAATTTTGGGCAGCTGGGTGGCTCAGTGGGTTAAAGCCTCTGCCTTCGGCTCAGGTCTTGATCTCAGGGTCCTGGGATCGAGGCCTGCATCAGTAGGCTCTCTGCTCAGTAGGGAGCCTGCTTCCTCCTCTCTCTCTGCCTGCCTCTCTGCCCACTGGTGCTCTCTCTCTCTCTCTCTCTCTCTCTCTCTCTCTCTCTCTCTCTCTCTCTCTCTATGTCAAATAAATAAATAAAATCTTAAAAAAAAATCTTAAGTAATTTTATGAGGTGGTTATTATAATGCCCATTTTACACACACACACACACACACACACACACACACAATGAGATTCAGGGAAATCAAGTATCATAGCCAAGGTCATAAAACCAGCAAAAAAACAAGCAAAGATTTGAATCCTGACCTTAAGGTCTGTATTTGATTCTATTTTGTCTTCCCTGATATCCCATTAATACACACAAGGGGCTTTATAAATGTTAAGTGAATAAATATAGCATGAGAAAATTTTCAAGAGGGAATGCGAGATAATTTTGTCGCTATTAGTGGCATTTCCATCATCCTCACTCCTTCAGTTAATGTCTTTACTTGCTTACACCCATAGAGATGTGAAGAATTTTTCAGAAACCAACTCCAGTCTCACCTCCAAAATCAAACCTTTTATGTTTACTGCAGGCAATGTTAATTTCATTGTTTATTCATCACAAAATTTTTTTTACATTTATATTTCCAAAAGATTTGTTTCTGAGTGGTTTTCCTGGTCATGTCACAATTAAGCTTAGATTTATTTTGGATTCGAGATGGACAAACTGATGCCAAAAGACCCAAATGATTAGCCAAAAGTCACTTACAATAAGAGACTTGGAACTTGATGATCAGTGGTTCTGGCCAAATTCAACCTTCTTTATCTTATATAGGTTCACAGTCGGAATCCAATCCCTCTAGACCACATACAACACACATACATACACATCACTTTTAAAGTAAACTCAACCATCTAAAATCTTACCTCAGAATCCATCCTGTTCAGTCACGATTCTAAAAAGACCAAGGAGGATTGGGCTAGATTTATGCTGCACTCAGTTTGACTGCACAGGTTTTTTAATTTCCCTCATAAGCCTGTTTCTTCACAATATCATTTAGTTAGTTGAAGTAGAATCAATGTCATGAAACATCCTTCTTTCTTTTTTGAACCATACAGAAGTCAACACATTACCAGGAATGTAAGAGATTTTTCAGGAGATATTAGTTGTTCATGTGAGCTAGCGTCCTCATCATGGTTCCCATCAACGCATGTATGTGAAGACTTGAACAAAGGCATCTCCTTGTACGACAGTGTCAATGAAGCTAGCTTGTGTAGCATGTCTCCTAAGATAGAAGAAATGGGAGTTGCCCTCCTTAAATTTCCAGAATGTTTGGACATCAAAAGAAGCTGGGGATACTGTTAAAATCTGAGATGTCTTGATCCCACCTCCTACTAATTTAAGCAGAAGCATGTGGACAGATTAAATAGGGAATGGGGATTCACCTTCCAGAGTCCAGTAATGGGTTTTCCTCAGCTCCTATAAAAGCTAAGAAGGTCCAGAGAGAAAGCATTTGATATCCATCCTAATTCCCCTAAATCTTATGATTCTCTTTCTCTGATAGAGAAAAGAGTATAGCACTTATAATCTCTCCCAAACTAGAGAGAGAAACCCAGATTAACTAAAATGTCTTAGTATACTCTGGAATATGGGTATTTTCTCTCCTTCTCCTCCTTAGTCCTGTGTTTCAATGAATTAATCCATTTGTTCCATATTTACTTGGCATCTTCACTAGGTCAGGTGCTCTTCCACATACTAAGGGTATGGCAATGAATAGGACAAATAATAGCCGGGATTTTAGGTTGCTTAAATTCTGCTAGGTAATATGGACACAAAAGTAAAAAAAAAAAAAAAAAAGTATGTGAAGTATGTTTTAAAATTGCTTATGAAAAAGGTAATTCTTATGAAGATAAGAACCCAGGGTGAGTAGCTGGGATAAATAGAGTTCTTTTAATGACCCCTCGGAGTAAGTGGCATGAAAGAGGCAGACACAAAATGCCTGGGACTCCAAGATCCCAGGCAGAGAGCAGAAGATACGAAAGTCCTAAAGTAGAAACAAGTTCTGTGTTGCACATTAAAAGAAAAAATTAAAAAGTCTAATAGACTAAAGAAGGGGAAAAAAGAAATAATAGTTTGAAAAAGGGTAGGCAGGACCATATAGATTAAAGTCTTCTGATGGTTTGAGTAGGGATTCAAGTTGAAGTATAATTGAAAGCCATTGGTTATTGTTTTAAAGAAAGAAATGACATGATCTCATTTACCAGTTGAATGCATACGAAGTTCTATGCTCTGGTAGGTAAGTGTGAAGACTACAGTAATGGAGCAGTCAGTAGATTTTATAATCATCTTCTACTTTAGGATTCTGACACAAAAATGAAAGTGGAGAAGAAATTTCACTAACATATGCTCACCTCAGAAATATTTTGAGGGATATAGATGTGTGTACATTGACATACATATGTATATGTATAATTAAGTGCACAATATGTACTTAAATATTTCAGGAAGATATTCACACCCTTATAAAGTTACCAGGTAAAATACATAGCCAGTTGGAATCTTGTAAATATTTCTAATGAAGCCATTTTGCTTGGATTTATAACAAAGTGGAACATAGATGGCTTTCTTTCATTTACATAGTTTCTAGAGAAGCTTATTACCATTGTATTTTCCAAAATAGATTTTTATTTTCCCATCTTGTAAAAATGCGATTGTTATTTATATACCTTTCATTTGTCTCCAGATGTTCGGTTTAGTGATACTCAATCAAACTAATGAATTACGAAATGAAACTAATAGTAACTCAACTTTCCCAAATCACTGGGACAGAAAGCAAGACAGAATTCACTGTGGAATCCCAGGATGGTGGAAGTTTTCCACACATAGCTTGTCCCAGTGTCAATACCTTCAGGTTTGAGAGCTAGTCGTCCTCTGTAGCTTCACATAACCTGGTCAAGTCAGAGTGTTAAACAATTTGCACTTGAGTCTGACATCTCTTCTTGGAAAGTGGGGGGCTTTGATGAGAGTTACTATAGAGATGGGACATCGCTATTTACTGCAAATTGGCACACATGATCATTTTTGAAGTTTGCTGACATTTTGATCAACCTACTCCCCAAACTGGTATTACTGAAACTCCTTTCTGGGGCACAGAGACATGCCGGATATCACCTAATCAGTTTCTCTTCCCTAGATAACTCCTTATATAGAACTAGCCCATTCAGTATGTGTCTATAATTTACAAAGCTTTTCTGAAAAAAAATGCACCTATACTTCTCTTTGAAAATTCTTCCCACCATATTAACTACATCTATCAGAATTCCTTCTTTCCATGATGATGTGGTGAAAAGAATGGTAAATTGAGAATTAGCCATTTTTAGTTTTTGCCCTATTTTGCCAAGGTGACAGAAGTGTTCTATCTTGGGCAAGTCACTTGACATCCCAAGGGCAGTTTCTTCATCTGCAGAATAAGGGGGTTGGATTAATTGATTTCCAAGGTATGGTCTACCTCCAAATATTTTTCTTTTTGCCTTGGTTGTTCGATTTTTTTTTTTTGTCTATTTGTTCCCATATACTACATATTGAAAGCCTGAGAATAGGGTCTTCCTACTCCTATTTAGTACAGTCTTTCACATATATGAATATTAGAATAGATGTGTCACTCTATATTTTATTTTCCTTTGAGCCAAAATAACTGTGTTTACTTTCATTAGGCTTCACAATTTCAACAAACATTTTATCACCAAAGTAGGAATGCCAGGCTAGGCAGACAATTATGCGGAATAGACCTTCCTTCCTGCTATTATGATGAATACTTCCATCTCTTGCCAATCTCAGAGCTTCAGAAAGCATCATGAGAGCTGGTGATTCTAGTCAGTGTTTTGCTTTTTATTGCTTTTCACATTTTATTTGTTTATGTTTTTTAAAGTATTCCCATGCTCTTTAGCTTTCGTACTAACTCACAGTTTGACAAGCCAGAGTCCACATGCAGTGTTAAAGGAGATCAATACTATTTTGGACAAATTCATACCATCATCCTCAAAATGCAGGGGTTAATGCAAGATTAAATGTGGTAGCATAACTTTTGATTATCTGTGTGACACGATTTAGTAAAATAGCAGATCATTCAGAAATCATTCATATTTGGCCTTGAGATGTATTAGAGGATGCATCTTTGATCTCCCTTTCTAATTATGTTTTGCTTTGGTCTAATGTTAAAGAAATAATTTGCATTCCCAAAGCACATACCAAATAACAACAGAGGAAGGGGACTTAGTAAAAAAGCAAGGGAGAGAGAACCAGGATAAGCTTTTCAAATGCCGTGGAGAATTCATAAAGTAAATTTGTATGTAAATAATCCAGATTTCATTAAATGTACCCTTTGTTCTGTAGGCCAACTTCTCTTTCTTAAAATTCTTTCCATTCCTTTCCTTCTCAAAACTAAAGTCATTGAAGATCAACAAATAAACATGAATTCATGAGTACCTTCTATAAATACAGAATGATAGAAAATGCATGTTGAGAAAACAAGTCTCTTGCCATTCAGAGGCTTCCAATCAATGCTGACACATGAAATTAAAACATATGCAGTATAGAAAGTAAGAGATGAGAGCACACGAAAATATCATATAATTGTTCAATTGTGGTGCAAGGCATCCTCACTATAAGACATTAAGGAAAAGATCAGTAAGAGCTGCTATGTTGAGAGATAGCATCATAGGGGTATTTAAAATGGGGTTTAAAGTCTGAGCAGGATTTGAATAAACAGAAAAAAAGAAAAGAGAAGTATATTCCAGATTCCACCTTCCAGAAGAAGAATGATTTAGAAATATATTATGTATTATAAATCCATTATATTCCATTATATTGGGGCAGAAGAAGCTGGGCATACTTAATTTATTTTATCCAGAAATTTCAAACAAAGAATCTTGAGTCAAGATGTTACCTAGAAAATTTGAAATGAAGGGGGGGTAAATTCCCCTAGACAACAGTATATGTCAGTTGTTGAAATTCACTGTCTTATTCCAGTTGAGCACAGTAGCTGGATTTGAAAGACTTCTAAAGTCAAACAATATTTGAAGTTTTGCACTAAGATAGGGGCAATCAATTCCCATGCTTTAGGGCATCAGGGTTCTGCCGTAGGGCCCCTCTTGAGGATTTTCATCCAGTCTCACTGTCACATAACGTCAAGAAAAAGCTGTGCTCAAGATCAGGTAACTGGTGTCCTGTGTGAATGTAGCTTTAGACAAAAAGTAATTTTCTATGGACTTTGACATATTCCCACTTTTCTGTACCTCAACACTTAGAGAATCCCCAAAACCTCTGCTTGCTCAAATTCTCATTGAAACCAACTGGAAAAGTGATACCAGTAATGAGAACCTCATTGCTTTTCAGAAAACAGGGCTGTAAACTATATATCTCGTATATGTCAACAACTATAGATTTAAATTCTATGATATACTTGCTTTTGTAGATGCCTTGGAGTAGGGACAGAGAACGAGGACAGGGAGGAGATTGGAAAGGGCTGAAAAAGTAAATAAAACTTTTAAAATATATTTCTTTTTCCTTAAAGAACTTACAAAGTATTTGCAGAGGAAAGTAGCTGCACAAAAAACACACGCAATAAAAAGATAAGGGGTGCATGGGTGGCTCAGTGGGTTAAACCTCTGCCTTCAGCTCAGGTCATGATCTCAGGGTCCTGGGATCGAGCCCCGAGTCAAGTCGGGCTGCCTGCTCAGCAGGGAGCCTGCTTCCTCCTCTCTCTCTGCCTGCCTCTCTGCCTACTTGTGATCTCCCACTCTCTGTCAAATAAATAAAATCTTTAAAAACAAAAAAAGATAAAATAACAGTAATAAGATGAGGTAAGTCTGAAATGAGACAATGTGCTATGAAAGAATCTGTAGGTTAATGCCAAAATACATGGGAAAGACAAAGTGACAAAGAGAGAGGAAATTAATGTTTTGAATGGCATTATTTAGTGACAGGTTGGGGAGTGAAAAAAGGCCATTGTATGCCAGGGTGGGAACCAGGGAAGCATGTGTGAGTCTACAATTTCTCTTTGAGGTAAATATTTTTATGCTCACTTTACGAGTGAGGAAGTTGAGGTTTAGTGAGGTTAATCAGTTTGTTCAAGACTATAGATTTACATAATTGGTAGAGCCAAGATGAAACTTTGGGTGTGTCTAACCCCAAAGTCTTTGCTTTTCCCTACTCATGAGCATAGCATGAGCAGATCTTAAAAATGAGAACTAATTGCCAGGGATGATTTTTGAAAAAAAATTAAGGTTTGAGATGATTCCAACTAGTTCTGCATGCCCTGAAGAGAGTAGAGGTAAGAGAGAGTGAACAAGATAGACACAGAGAGAAATAAAATAGAATCAGAAGAAGACAATGAGACTGTTGTCAACCAGGTAAAATGGTTTCCATTCTTGGGAAATCTTAATATGTCTTAGAAGCTCATCAACACAAAAATCAGCCAATAGATTATGTTAATTCTATTATATATATATATTTTTTTGGTAAAAATTCTCAACCAGAAGAGGTCTTAATCATTTCTCATGCTGATTGTGGTTGGCTGCTGCATCACTCAGATTGGCCTAATATCATTTGCTTATATGCGTAGTTCCCAATCACATGGGAAGTTTTAAAATATCCCAGTGCTACGTGACATAATAATTTCTAAATATTCCCAAATGATTCTAATTTGCAACGACATTTGGGAACTAGTGGCTTACCTGAAAATACACTTAATTTCCCTTTATACTAACTTCATCTTCATTTTATGTTATCCTAAAGGAGGTGGATGTCAGATAAAGACACTAGAGCTTCGCTTTCAAAGTCTGTGTAGACTTGAATTCAAAAACCAGCTCTACCACTTCTTTGAGCATGCTCTTTAATATTTCTAAATATTTGTTTGCTAGCCCATAAATAAATAACAAGCAGTTCCTAAGGTTGTCTGGCCTTAAATGAATTGATGGATGGATAGGATCTGGCACGATACTGCCTTATAGCATTCAGGTGACATTGGCCCCCTTTTTTTCTTGCCTCTATTCCACACAGTTCCGTGATGAAATTGAGTTTGAAAATTTGTCCCAGGTTCCAGAGCTAGTTAAAAGCACAGCAAAACCTGGAAGTTTTCTAGCATCTCTCTTTCAAGCGTCGTTTTCATTATAAAATTTTAAAGATAGTTGGGAGAAAACAGTAAGAGTGAAAACTAATTGTGAGGAATAAATAACTTGGTCTGTGGTTTTCCAGTCTCCTACCTGAAAGTCTCCAAAGTTGCTCTGAATCATATTTCTTTCCTTAACATGCCCTTATTCATCATATTATACATTCTTGTCTCCTTCGCTTTTGCACCGTCTTTTACACCCAGCCTGACTTCTGTCTTGAAGCCTCTAACTACCAGACCGTTTGTTCCTCATCTTTTCCTTCTCACCTAGGGTGTTCCTTTGGATCTAGTCCCCTCCTATCAGAATATAACTCATCCTTTAAGGACCAAAAAAAACCTGTCTGGTCCACAGACAGTTTATTTATTATTATTATTTATTATTTATTTCATCAGCTTCTTATCCTTCATGGTATAATAAAAAGGACCACAGTCTTAATGTTAAAAGTTCTCTAGTTGTTCACTGGATTAAAACAGAGGAATTTTAACTGGGGCTGTTTTGAGGATTTCTAAAATCAAAGAGAAATGCTTTCCAGAGCTCCAGAAGGTCAATCAGATTGGGGCAGACTGTTACGATTAAGCAGAACAAAACAACACAAATTACATTTCGTTTACAAGTATTTCTGTGGTTTATTTCTGTATGTGAAATGTAAAATAGCAACCGCTTAGATAATTCAAGCCTAGTAAGTGCCCAGCGTTACATCAATTTTCTAGCTATTTTGGAGAAAATGGTTATTTCTTCTTTAATTATTCAGTTGATTATGTCAGTTCTATAATTCATTTAGCCAGTGTAGACTCAGTCTCAAAGTTTTAATCCAGAGCCTGTCACTCACTTCCTCAATGACCTTGGGCAAGTCACTTAATTTCTCCACATCTCAATTTCTTTGTCTGTAAAATTGGGATAATAATCTTGACCTCGAAGAGAGGTTGCATGAATTAACTGATTAATGATTATAAAGCAATTTGAAAATACAGAACACTATATAAATGCTAAGTATTGTTATTAAGCAAATCAATTCAGAAAATCAAGATAATGACATTTCTTTTCAATCTATTTCTTAAAGTGCTTAACGCCTTTGCATCTAAGCTCCATGTTGTAAAAAAGCAGTTTAAATATTTATAACTTGAATTTTTCTAGTTTAACTAGTTCCTACTACATGCTAGGGGAGAAAAAGAGAAAAAAATTCTCTTGAACTGGGAACTTGAATGTTGCGCTCACTTTGACTTTTTGTTTATATCCACTTTAATTCAGGAAAAAAGTTAATCTGTTAAGTATGTACGTATGCATGTATGTTTCTATCTATCCATTTACTAGAATCCTGGAATCTCAGAGTTGAAGTGCACATTAAAGTCTATATTCCAGTCTCCTTGTTTTATTGGTTTGAAGAAAATATTCAGAGAGAAATGAAATGATTTGTTCAAGTTTACGTAGGCAACTTGTGCCTGAGCTGATTTCTGTCCTGAGTCCCTTGTTGCCCAGCCGTCAGGTGCAGAGCAGATATTAAAACAGGAAAAACATGAGCTCTACCTTCGGGGATCTTACTTGCCAAGACTTTTGAAACTGATAGCCTGAAAAAATATGATTAATTAATGTGAACTTTAAAAACAACATGAAAGAATTCGATCAATTCCTGATTTGTCAATTTTGGAGTTTGTTCGTGCACCTTGCAAGGAACAATTCTGTTAGAATTGATCATTATGCAGCTTCCAACTTTTATCACCTTTGCATTCACTTAATTGAGTCACTTTTCCTTAAAATCAGGTGAACTCCATAATTAGGTTCCAGATTATATATAGAAATATACATTTTAATTAAAGATATAACATTTCATACATATTTCCAATTAGAATGTTCTAGTTTTATGTTTGGCTCAGCCTATAGCTGAATAGCCTTACCCAGACCTCATCTAATTGGGGCATGGTTCCCTAATCTATTATATAAGGGGTCAGGGTAAAGACCTGCTAAAGTCTCTCCCTGCTAAAGTTCCAAATGCTGTGGTGTCTGAGATGAGCATTGAAAATTCCTCAGGTAGATATTGGATTCTGAATAGGTCATAGACAATAAATCTGATTGTAAAACCAGTCACACTTTAAACCAAATGCTCATTTGAGGTTTCCTATCTTCAACGAATACATTTGCAGGATGTTAATGCTGGAAGGAATATTAGAAATCATTTAGTCTGATTCCCTCATTTTATGTTGAGAAAACTGAAGTCTTGAAATATTAAGTAAATAGTCCAAGGTCACAAAGTCAATCAGTGAGGAAGCCAGGTATAAAACTCAGGTTTTTGTGAATCTTAGTGGAATGTACTTTCTTCTAAATCATTAATTAAGATGACATTGGGGTAAATGACACTTTTCCTCTGAGGTTAGGACTTTCATAAACCAAAAGAATAGTTAAATCTTTAAATATCTCTTCTCCTGGTTGTCCTCTCTTCACTCTTCCCAGTGGTTTGTTTGGAAGACATGGCTTTTGAAAGAGGGTAATTCCTTTCAAAATAACAAGACTCATATATCATAATGTCTAAAATACCACCATGAATACCCACCTTTCCCTTTGATGGACTGTCTATAATAGATTTCATGTATTTTTTGTGGATGGGTTTGGAGAAATCTGTTATTTGCTTCTCTTAGAATGCGTGGATTGAGCAGTGGAGACCTCACAGCTTCTCTTGGTCAATCTTGGCTTTTCGGAGCAATAGTACAGATCAAGGCCTATTTAGGAAGGGGTCTCATGCCATTCATAGAGTAATACCAGCTAGCTGAAATAAATGTTGCTAATTTGATATCCTCTGTTGAGCAGTTTAAAGTAAATCTTACCATCAAAGGAAACCCTCATCTGGCATATGAGGGCTTTTGAACCAGTCCTCATCACAACTGAGGGGTTTTATGAATGTCTGAGGATCTGCAGAATCTAACATGTAAAGCCTCATACCACTGTCCTGCAATATGGAAGGGAGAACCTCAGTAAGAACCTCCTTTTCACAAAAGTCTCAAAAGCTTGTGAACAGAAATGTGGAAATGCCATGCAGATCGAGGTTTATGGATCTCCATTGACACTAAGCTTTGCTTTGCTGGTTGTAATGCCTGGTGTTCACATGTGGAGATTGTGAGCCTAGTCAATAATGCAGTTTCACAAGATGATAAAAAATAGTAAGCTACTACAAATGGCTGGTCCTCAAAAACTTTGTATTTACTTTCCAAAAATTGGATCAAGGAGAATAGGTACCTGACCATTGATTCCTCAAATTAGAAACTCATAGCTTGGAATGCTGTGTTCACCATCCCTGAGGTCTCTCTTAAGATAGATCATCCCGCTCACAATGTCCATTTCAATCTCTCATGGGAAGATCAAACTTGAAATAGCTCACCTTCTTCTCTTTCAAGCTATTGTCAGTTCATTAAATGACTTCTCATAACCATTGTTATCTACATATAAATCCCCATGCAAGTGTGATGTGTAGGTTCTAGAGAGTAGACAAACTCTATACTTTCAGGTGCTAGAAATCTCATCATGTGAACATCATTCCTGTTAAAAATTAAATGTCCCTGGAAAAGTAGCAAGCAAGTTATCTGCCATTTACAAATTAGAATGAATGAATTTATTTGAAATATCATAGCACAGATTTAATGAGAGAGCCAAGGGGGAAAGAGTAGGCAGATGACATCATAGAAAATGTGTGTGCGTGCGTGCGTGTGTGTGTGTGTGTGTGTGTGTTGTGTTTATGTTTGTTTATGTTTACGTTTATGTTTATGTTTATGTTTTGGGACACTGAGAAATCAAGAGAAGATTCCAACAGTGAAAATTATCTATAATTCTTCTTCCCCCAGAGACACTGTACTTCCTGTCTTGGAAGAGCAATCCACCAGATCAGTAATCCTCAATCTGCTCTGTGCCAAAAATACAGAAAGCTGACCTCAACCCCCAAAATTATGATTCTGTGGAATTGGAATTGTGCCCTGCCATTGACATTTTTAAAAGACTCCAGATAACATCAAGGTTGAGAACCTGTGCCCCAGACCCTCTACAACTCTGCATCCATCATCAGCTTCTGGCTTCGTCCAACCTCTCTGTCTAACCACCCTTCCATGTACTGATGTGAAAGTGTTCTTCTAAAATCATTTGCTCTCTCTTGGTGCAATGAAGCACTGATCTCCACTCTATATCTCCTCCAAGTTTCACAGTTCACAGTGTGTGATTAAATGTGAATGTTTTCCACCAGCTTCCCAGGACCTCCATCTGAAAAGATGCACTGGAGCACTGAGCACCCAGGATTGCAGTGTTCCTCTCCACATTAACACCTGAGAGCAGTAAAACTAATTTAGTGGTCTACAGCCATTTTGGGGTTAGGGTCCTTTTGAGAATCTACTAAGTGCCATCCCCCATTTAAACATTCACACACATATTTATCATTCAATGGACTCCCAGTCCCAAAAAGATCATCTATATATCCCTAAGAGTCTCAGAACCTTGTGTTCAGAATGTCTAAAATGATTCCTTTTAAGGATTAATGTTTCTAATCAGATAAAACCCTACAGAACAGTGATTAAAACCATGGGCTCTGAATTTGAGCATGGGCTTTAAAATCTAGTCTCTACTCACCACTGGTGTGGCATTGGGCAAATTATGTAATCTTCATGAGTCTCAATTTTTTCATCTTTTAATTAAGGGTAGTAATACCCATCTCTGAAGGTTTTAGTGTAGCTTATATGAAATCACGTATATAAGCCATTTAACACAGCACCTGGCCATAGCAAATACTCAGCAAATAGAAGTTACAGTGATGGTAATTGATAATAAAACTAATTTCTAAGAAGCACTAATAAGTTTGGGTAGATATAACTTTGACAGAATGCAGAATTGCTGGTGATATACTAGGGCAACCAAAACATTTTTTTCCTTTGTATTTGTCTGTTTGTATCTATGTGAAAAGTATGTAAATATTAAGAAGCTGGCCTGAAGAAAGAAATTCATAAAAACCATCTTTGGTAAATTAAATAGAGAAATGGACTGGTCAGCTGAACAGTAAGAGCTTGAAAAAAAACTATTGAGGACCAAGAACAGAGGGTTGAGGATTCCGATACAGAGACCCACCTTCTTTTCCCTCTGCTGCTCCTATCTGACCATGGCTTAGAACCATTTCTGTTTAAGCCTGCCTTGTAGCTCTCTGGAGAAGAACTGTCAACAGTTGGCTACTGGGAAGTGCTATGCAGGGTTAGGTAAGACCTTTCCTCTCCTGCTGGCATCAGTGAAAGAAAGATCAGAAGGACTGCATTTGGGGTTTGGGAATTTTCATTACCAATGAAGATTGTCTTCTGATCCATGACTGAACTTTGTACAAGGGAGTAGAGAAGATTCAGCCCTGGTCACCACACCATCTTGATAGAGAAGTGCAGCTTCCTGCACTTAAACACCAGAATAGGCATGCAGAATCCTGGGTGCTCGCAGATCTACAGCAGGAAGCACACAACAGCTTGCGTTTGTCACCTATACCCTGTTTTTCATAGACAAGTCATAACATTGGCTCCAGCATGGAACACACACAACTCTAAGCTTGGTTTTGGCAGGCAAATGAGAATGAAAAAAAGGCATCCACCCTTTCCTTATGGAATGTAAACACCTCACTGCTGGGCAGAAATTTACATCCAATTTTCATATTTGTAAGGAAATGTATATATGTTACTCAGCAGGAATATATATTTTTATGTATAAATATATATTTTTTTCAATTTTTGAATGGCAATTTTAAACCAGCTTATCAAATGATCTCTGATTTCTTAAAATACGCTTTTCTCCCAGTCTCATGTAATAGAAACTAGGCATATAATGTAGGATTTTTTTTCTTAAATTCTTGGATTATTAATTTGACTATGTCATTCTCAACTGACTGCAGACCCCCACAATGAAGTGTGAGAACAAGGCTGAGCAGTCACATTACGCAAAGGTCTAATGGCAGGAAAGAGTATTGAGGAGGAATGTGAAGGAGCGGGGTCCAGCTTTTAATGGCAACGCTCACCTAGTATGCACTACTGTCTGACCTACCTTCTGATTCATACAGTCCAGCTTATACAGCTAGATGAAAAGGAGGCTGTAGATGAAAACCAGATACTACTTCTCAGCTGAGATTGCCATGGAAAATTATGAAATTAAAAGAAATAAATCCTTGCACATGGATTGTGCAACTCATTTCTAAGGAACCTGATTCATAGACTGTTAGATTTTCATGGACGACTATTTACATTCAATTATTTGGTCAATCTCATGGAGACAGGGTTATAAGATTGGGAATGTACATTTTTCTGTTACCTTTCTGAATTTTTTTTTAATGTAAGAAGAAACAGTTACCTAGATATCAAGACGCAATCACCTTGCAGTTAATATGAAAGATTTGAAAAAAGAAAGAAAAACAAACATTGATTCATCATAGCTATCCAAGTAGAAACCCAGTAACTCTCTGAACAAGCGACCAGCCTAAATTAAATCCAAAGGCAATCACAAGAGAAAGTATTTGGGAGCCGTAGATCATTGCACAGGGAGGTCTGTGAGCTCTCAAAGCCTGACGAGATGACTGGCCCTGAAAAACCTATATAGGTCTCTTCTGACCCTTACCTGGCTCAGAAGCATGAGAAGCCTAAAGAAGATTCGGTTCTTCTACTCATCAACAACCAGCTAGTGGGCCAGCTAAAAAACAGTTACGACTTCAAGGAGCCAGGAAAGCCATGTGTCTCCAAACATCTTCTTACAGATGGCTGAACCAGGAAAACCCAAGGTTAGGCCCTGAACCCTAATAAAGGCAAACCCCCTTCGTAAACCATTATCTCCTCTGTAGAAACCTGGTGGATGCCCAAACTGACCTCACATGGGGGACACAGAGGAGGTCCCCATCTTAGCCTACCCATTGTTTTCTGTGGCTACTTGAATCAATTAATGAGCAAGCACAAATAATAACCCTAAAATTTGCCCAAAGGATTGCTAAGATTGAAGGGTATGAGAAATCAATTCAAATTCCCTCCATTGCTGTGCCTTTTTCCTTTTGGAGTTCCAAGGTCTAAATAACTGCATAAAACAAGTCAAGGGAAAATAGGGCCCAGCTGCCTGTGGCCTTTGTTGATGAATAGGGCTCTAAGTCAGTCACTCAGCTGTTTTATTACTTGTCTTTAAGGCTGATGAGTCCCAAGCAGACCTGCATCACTGAATTCTCAATAAAGGGTTAGTGCTTGTCCTGCAGAATAATAAGAACCGCTAATGACACCAATTAAGAGCTGTAAATGTCATTTATACTTGTTTGTTATTTTTCAAATCAATAAGGCCGGAAAGACACAGCAGCCTGAGATAATTTAGATTGGAACAGTTTGTGGGGACATTTTAATGGATATATTGCAATCGGGATTCTTGTTCTCCTTTTGGAGAAATCGTGTCCCTCATCGGTTCAGTTCTGATATTTATTTAAAACAGAACTTAACCCCCAAATAATTAAACATAAGGGAAAATACTTAGGGCAATAAAAAGAGACACAAGTCTATACCTTTCTTAATTCTGTTCATTAAGTCCCTTTTTTGGAAATGTTCTCATTTTATCTGGCCAGGTATCTTTAATGAAATGATGAATAAATTAATTCAAAAGAAAAAGAAATTCAGAAAGAAAATAAAATGATCAGTAAAGATTAGAGCACTGTGCTTTGATGCTGTAGGAATTGCAGGGACACCTGTTTTGAAAAGGTTCTTAGTCTTTTACCAAATGTCAATAGTGGGCTTATAATTGGTGCATTCAAAAGATTGTGCATAAGGTGTTTGTTTTGCTGGAATATGAGGCAGTTGGTCAGAACTCTAGAGATGTGTGCTTTTTTAATTACAAAAGTTGCACAGGAGTCTCATTTCTCACTGGGGCCCTATTCGAGCAAGAGAAAACTATTAAACATTTCACTGACGAGGCAGCAACTAGGGACAGACAACCCGTTCCCTATAAAACAACTGAATTGTACAAATTATCATAGCTAAAGGGACAACTCACCAGCAAGTTTGAGAATAGCTAACCAAACTGACTTCTGGGTGTTCCTGTGAATGTATTCCTAAACTTTTCTGTTGTGATTTGGGGTGTTGACAAGATTATAAGAGGCACATGAAATTTGAAGTTGCCTATCCCAGTTGTCTACATTCTATACCTGTTCTTCTCTGAGTAGGTTTTCTGCTTTGTTTCAAAAGTCAGATTTAAGTGGTTAATCTTTTGAAAGCTTGTTTTTAATTACTCCATATAGGGCAGTATAATCAACAAATGAAAAACTTAAAAGTAAAATTTGGGAAATTACTGTTTTAAACAAACAATTAGTGATCATTTTATGTAAATGTCTACCTGACAATAAAATAATTAGGTAAAAACATAAAATTATAGATACTTAACTTATTGTGACTACACAGCACTCATTATCCAGTTCGATTATGTTGAAGTTAAGTTTGTGTATCTGAAGCTGGAAGTAAAAACAATTGGAAAATTAAGTTAACCAGTTTGTTTTTTTAAGATTTTATTTATTTATTTTGAAAGAGAGAGAGCATGAGCAGGGGGCAGAGGCAGAGGGAGAAGCAGACTCTCCACCGAGCAGGGAACTGGATGCGGGACTCAATCCCAGGACTCTGAGATCATGACCTGAGCTGAAGGCAGATGCTTAACCAACAGAGACACCCAGGCACCCAGTTAACCAATTTTGAAATCAAACATATGGTGATGCAATAGGGAAAATTAAAGGCTATAGCAAATGCATTCTGCCACAAATCTTCTGGGGTTGATTTATTGACATACATACTGTTGGTCTTTTTTGAGTTTCAACAGTAGGGTATCATGGATAAAAGAAAGAAAAAAACAGCTCAGAAACAGATTTAAGTATCTGTCTTGGTAAGTTACTGCCCAAATTCTTTAATATATATTCGATACAAAGCTTCATCTCCAGCATGCTCAAGCTTGTCTTTGTTTTAAATAATATAACTATTATATCCATAGGTCATCTCTAACTTACCTTCTCACTCAGAGTTTTAGTATTCCATTATACTTTCCCAGTATTCTCCATTAGCCAAATTTGTCTACTCGTCTTTCCCCAAATATCTCTCATACTCTGTTCTATGTCATTACTTCCATCCAGAATATAATCTTATTTACCCTACCTCCAGCTGTGAAAATTCTGCTATCCTCCACAGACCAGTGTGTATTTCAACCCCTCCATAAGGCATTACCTGATCAACCCAGTTGGAAACACTGTGTCTCATTCATTTGTTCATTCATTCATTCGTTTATTCAACACAAGTTTATTGAAGGTCTGCTATGTGCCAAGCATTGTGGTAGGCTCCACTCTCCCTTAAAAAAATACGAATATTTTATTTGGATCATTCGCATAATACTGGCTTTATGTCAATTGATGTTTCAGAAATTTGTGCATGGGTTTTATTTCAGTGCAGTATTGTGTCTTAAGGGCTGAGAACTTGCTTCAGTCATCTTTGAATTTGCTGCACTGCTGATGGTGACACCTTTCATAGGATAAGTGAATGAGCACCAAACTATGTATATATGATTCCAAGACAAATGAATAGTTCAGTTTGGGGAAAAACTAATCAAAATACATAGCCTGGTGTCAATTTACATAAAACACTAAGTTGATTGGCTTATTTTCTTCTTTTCCCTTGCTTATCTGGACATTATACAAAAGTGATGTTAAATGTATGTTCTTACTTCATGAATTTGGTTTCTTTTGCCAGGGGTGAATCAGAATGTTTCAGTAAATGGACTGAATTCAGAAGACCTAGTATTGAGATGTGGTTTAGTATTTTTTTTTATCACAGAAGTATACTCTACAAGTCACTTGTGTTCATCACTGACAGTCACAAAGC
Organism: Ailurus styani; assembly: GCA_002007465.1. Classification (NCBI taxonomy): domain Eukaryota; kingdom Metazoa; phylum Chordata; class Mammalia; order Carnivora; family Ailuridae; genus Ailurus; species Ailurus styani. The sequence continues at coordinate 589,536 of LNAC01000800.1, read as the reverse complement.
TGGGTGTAAAAGTATACAGGATCCCTCTACTTCATTTGGTCTGTGAAAAACAGAACTATGAAAGTCTTCCCTAAGTCTTTTCACTATCTGGTGAACTCCACACCAACCTAAAAACATTCTCCAGTGTTTATGGCATATTGCAGTTTCTGATACTAACAAAAATGCTCAAGGCCACATAGAATGAGGTGGATGGACAAGACCAAGTTTGTTTCACTGTACTTAGTACCACACAATTTCCTTTTTCTTTTTTTTTTTTTTTTTTAAGATTTATTTGTCTATTTGAGAGAGAGAGCACAAATGGGAGGGGCAAAGAGAGAGGGAGAGAGAATCTCAAGTAGACTCCACACTGAGGGCAGAGCCCAATCCGGGGCTTGATCTCAGGGCCCTGAGGTCACAACATGAGCCAAAACCAGGAGTCAGATGCTTAACTGACTGAGCCACCTAGGTGCCCCCACAGTTTCCTTTTGATGTTTCCTTTTTCTCCCAATTAATTCCCACTTTTTTCCCTGTCTGAGGCTACCTGAACTTGTTCTTTCTCTCTCCCAAAGAGAGCCATCAGAAAACATCAGAGTTTACTCCCTTGCTTTTAGAAGAGGGTTTATATTAAGCCTGGGGAAATTATCCTAAGGGATTCATCTCTATCTGTGGAACGTCAGACATTGGGAAGGTGGGTGAGAGTAGACATTTTAGAGGCAAACAGCCCTAAATTTAAAATTAAACTAATTAGGTAACTAACATTTTAATGACTCTATGGAACGGTCAGTATGGCCCAAGGACTTGAGCTCAATAGATGTCTATTTAACAATTGCATTTATTCATTAGTTTCCTGAAGTTTAGGTATTTGTCTCTGCTCCTGACAGAATCCAATAAGGCATGATGACCTCAGTGGCAGAATGGACATCTACTGTTCATTTTTTTTTCTTTCTGGAAAGAAATGTCCAACTACTTCCCCATATATGGGAGTCAGAAGGTCCCTAGTAAACAATACTGTCTGTTCAGAAATAATTTATGAGTGTGACCTCTTAGCTATCACATGTAGGTCAGAGAGTCTCTTGTTTCCAGAAGAGAAGACTCCTCCAGGTCAGGCAGCTCATAAAACCATGTATCAACACTGGGGATGATAGAGAGGGGCAAGATGGCAGCAGGCTGGAGTGCAGAGGACCTACTTCTGCTCATTGCCATACAGGAATGCAGGCTCAGTGTTGCCAGATCTTCATAAGAGCCAGAAATGGACTTTTATGTGAAGCCTCCCAATTTTCAAATTTTAGCTTAAAAATATTAGCATGCTGTTAAAGATAAAATGTGTCTGTGGGCCATATCCAGACCACTGGTTTGCCACCTCTAGTTTTTTAAAAGCAAATTTGTGGTATTATAGAGACTGTCTTGAAAACAATCCCATTCTTACCCCTTCTCCCAAAATCCACCCCCACAATTTGACCCCCACCTTATCAGGTTCCATGCCTATCCAACCAAGGGAAAAGATATTTCCTAAAGAAGTGACTTTTTTAAATGGTGCATGAGAAAATCTGCAGCAAATGCCTTTGAACATTTGACATCACTTTCTTGGGTGAAAATGCAGTTTCTACAACAAAAGAAGTAGTGGCCTTTACCTGGTTCCCATGCTTATACTTGTTTTACAGTGAACACATATGCACGTCAATTCTGTATTTAAGTGTTAAAAAAGGATTTTTCAATTGCCATTTGTAACTGCAACAAAGAATTTCCTTCTACATAAGGCTTGCCTGTCTTAACTAAATACTCAGTGATTTTTTCTTATTCTAATGCCCTTAATTAGATTTATAGACTCTTTACAGTGTTTTATGTTGATGAGGGACTTAGAATACAACACACACTAATAAAATATCCCCACTACCCAACTTGTGCTTTTGCATGTTTTATTTCAGTGAATAATGAGTCTTAAATAATGTTCTGAATATGTTGTCGAGGATGTTCTAAAGAAATATGGACTGATGATCCATCAGGAAACATTAATAAACATACAACCACATGGAATTGGTGACCGAGAGAAAGTGATTCATTGGGCTGTAAACTATTAAAGAATTTGGGTCATGAATGCCTGCTACAAATAAAAATGTATTTAGGAAACAACAGTTATACATTCTCATTTTTTAATTTCCTTTCTGTGACTTTTAGCTTGCCTAAATGTTTTAAAATTGAAGGTAATCATTGTATAACATTCTCAATCCTGGGGTAAAGAAATTTACTCGACATACTTTCCTTTTCACATGACACAGCCATTTTCACGGTTATAGCTAATTAGCTTCCTTTCGACATTAGATACGGAGGATGTTTAAGCAACGTAAACTAGCTGTCATCCAGCAGCATCATAATCAAAATGGCATAAAATTTGCTATAAAACCTGCAGCTAATAACATTTATAAGGCACCTTATTACATAAGGATATTGAAGAAGCTCAGACACTGTATATCACAATGCTTCCCCGGGGACCTGGTTCATTTTCCTAATAACTGTGTATGGGTTTACTTTAGGAGCTTTTATGCACATGCCTGAGCACAGAGCTTACCCAGCCAGACTGATAAGAACTGAACAAGAGTGACATCCAAATCCAGCAACAAAGTACTAGATATGTCTGAAAGTGAATCAGCAATATGGCCATCCTTGTCATTCACCAGCTAAGCCTTCTCACCATTTCATGGCATGATGGTTCTAACATTCTTCCATATTTTATTTGAAGGTGCTTATACCTGCTCTCTAGTTGAGAGACGTTAATATTTTCTTCTCCATGCCCTTCTCCTATAGCCTTTATGCTTCTACTCATCCTTCAAGGTTAGCCTCAAACCATGTTTCTTAGGTGGGGCTTTCCTTGATGCCTATAACCCTCACTGATCTTTACTTTTGAGTTCTTATTTCTTTCATTATCTGCTCTGCACAAGCAGTGCCCATTCCTGTCCACCCTTTTCGTTTTTAACAAATTAACAAACCAAATAGCTCAGCCTTATCTCATCGCCGAACCACAGACAGTCAGCTCTGGAAGCGCATTAGGGCCTCATGTTCCAACATTAAAAATTTGACCGTCATTTTTGGGACTTCTTTTTCCCATGTTGGCTTGCTGCCCAGAGTTGTCCCTGTCCAGAGTTCAGAGTGCTCACATGGTTCCTAACTTGTTAACCTAGCTCCTGCCATTCCCCAGTTATCAGGCCTTGTTTCTGGTGTCCCTTATATTGCCTTGAATAGAACTTCTGAGCTGTGACTCAGTCATTGGTTACCAAGAACTGACTGCCACCTAGAAGCCTCACTACCAGCCCCACCCAGTAATTTCTCATGTAGCAACTTGAATATCACATATAATCTGCATGGTCAAGATTTTTCTATTCTTCTCTTTACTTCGTGATCCCTCTCTGTGAAGTAAGACCAACTTTATTATCTGAACCATCTCCCCTATCTCTCAGGACTGTTCCTAAATGCCATATATAACTTAGATACTGTCAATGATGATAATAAGTTTAGCTTATTTCCTATCATGTGATTTAAACATTGTTTCATACCTTAGCTACTTTGCTGATTATGCCATGTATAAAACTTGCCCTTTTTTCCTAACTAGATTATCTTCTTATGAAGAAAGACTCTATCATTACACTTCTTTATCAAAGATTTAATGTGTTCTGTGGTCCTAGGCATGTGGCAGTACTCATACATTCATCAATAATTATCTTCCACAGAGAACTTGTACACAGCATGATGCTGATGTAATAAAGACATCATTCTATCACCTAATAGGCTCTGGCTACCCACCAATGAAATGAGTACCATAATCACAGTAAGACATGCTTCAAATCCATCCTAAACCTTCCTTTTCTTATTGTGGTCTCTCTTTTTTCACTCAGTTTGATTCTATACATCATTCAGCCCTCAGTTTATAATTTCTGGCTTCATTCCCTCATCTTCTAGTACTATTCTGCTTCTTAGTGCTTGACTTAAGGACCTTTCTGGTGGCAAATTTTCTGCGCTTGGTTCTGAAGTAATTTCCTGTGAGCTGCCCAGCATACATCCTGGTTAAGTGTGGCCTTTCATCTCGGAATCTCTTTATCCCATCCCTGGATGGCTGCTTTGTAGAAACCACGTGCTTTTCCTCTCCATTAGTACTACTCATACCATTACCTTTGCCCATCCCATGGAATTTCTTTTTTTTTTTTTTTTTTTTTTTTAAAGATTTTATTTATTTATTTCACAGAGGGAGAGAGATCACAAGGAGGCAGAGAGGCAGGCAGAGAGAGAGAGGGGGAAGCAGGCTCCCCGCTGAGCAGGGAGCCCGACGCGGGCCTCGATCCCAGGACCCTGAGATCATGACCTGAGCCGAAAGCAGAGGCATTAACCCACTGAGCCACTCAGGCGCCCCCATGGAATTTCTTATACCTGTCTCAAGAGATACCTATTTTCCCCAAATGATAATATACATAGAGATAGAGATATACGATGTAACATAAAATATAATATTAAGTGGCTTAGCATCTTAAACTCAAATGGTAATGCAAAAATATTATAATGGGAAGTTTGGAAAGATTTTAAAAACTGGAATCCATGCAAATTAACCAGCAATGTTATAGATCACAGAATGCCAAAATAAGCATCACCAAATTGGCCTTCCTATCTGTTAAGTGAGTTTGTGCCTTATGGGTTATAGATTATTATGTTGAAGGGGATAGAAAGAAGTGAGGGGAGATGCATTACAATATGGCAAGCAGATATCTATAACATCTTTATTAAAGGCTTGATACATCTTATGGAATCCTTAGACATCAATTGACCAATGATGTTTCCTGACATGGAGGTCATCACAGAACACTTGAGATGGCTTGAAAAAGGAAACTGATCTCTTCATCTTAGAAAACTAGGACAGTCATATAAATAAAAATATAGGTACTATAAACTATTCTAGGAAAATTCTTTGCCCTCATCAAACTTACTTTTGTAATGTGATTAAAGAGGTCACAATATGCAAATAAGTAGAATATATAATATGTCAGATGGTAGTAGGGTTAGGAGAAAGCTAAAACAGGAGTAGGGGTGCCTGATAAGGCTGGGCACACTGATTTAAGTAAAAAGGGTAAGGTGGATTTTACTGATGTTGTGACACTGAGCTCTCAGAGAAAGAGGTGAGGAAGAGAGACATTATGATATCTGGAGAAAGTATCCTCCAGCTACAGGAAACAGTGCCAAAGATCCCTGTGAGGTTGGTGGCCGTAAATTTAAAGTGGTATTAGTCAGCATGGGTATAAGATTTTTGTTTGTTTTCTTTGTTTTTGGCTCTAAGACTCTAAGTAGGAACTGGATTTAAGTAAGTTTAGCTATTTTTTTTTCCCAAATAAGTATGATAAAGAGAAAGACGATCAAGAGAGTTGAAAGACTAGACAAGGAAATGATAATGAAGATGGAATCTAAAATAGAGAAGGAAATGAGAACCTGGGAAAGGAGTGAGGAACACTGGAAAGGTGGCAAAATCAATTACAGGTCCTTGTGAGGTCAAAGACTTACTAAATCTGATGGTGAGAGTATAAACTGGAAAGGTGGGTGGTAAGCACCAGAGAATGGGATTCTTTTTTTTTTTTTTAAAGATTTTATTTATTTATTTCACAGAGGGAGAGAGATCACAAGGAAGCAGAGAGGCAGGCAGAGAGAGAGAGAGGGGGAAGCAGGCTCCCCGCTGAGCAGGGAGCCCGATGTGGGCCTCGATCCCAGGACCCTGAGATCATGACCTGAGCCAAAGGCAGAGGCTTTAACCCACTGAGCCACCCAGGCACCCGAGAATGGGATTCTTAAAATGGGGGTCTGTACTCAGTTATGTTCATAAGGCTAAGGTGTAACTATGTCTGCCAACAGCAGAGGTACAGTGAAATCCAAGATCCTTGCAGAAGAGAGATTACAAAGAACCCAGGCGACAGGGTATTGGAGACATCATCCAGGTAGAAACAGAAACTACAGTGCAGGATGAAATGAAATTATTGGACAGAATGAGAAGGAATGGGAGCTAAAATATCCCAGGAATGAAATAGAATGGCTCTGAGAGCTTGTAGATGGCAACAGTGAGGAGGAGCAGATTCTTCAATCTGATGGCATGAGATTAGGGAGAAGAGAAAGAGAAAGATGTCCACCTCCTTATCACCCACTCAGTGATAAGTGGATGTAAGGGAGAAACCAGTCAGGCCTTGAAAGGACTTTTGGAGAAGCAGTATCAAGCTGGATCAGGTTTCCTCTTGAGCAGCTCATGCCTATCAGACCTAATGACTTGTACTTGCACCACATATTTTATATTGTTCCTCTAAATCCTGTTATAAAGTCAGAGATAATTGAACTTATGGAAATCGTAACTTACAAAAATTAAGAAGAAAATAATAGTAAAGTGATTTTTAAAAAGAAAAGCCATTGAATGATTTCAAATTATAAATGTTCACCCATATTGACCCTAGAAAGCATAAGGCAGAGGTCATGTGTAATGTGGTGGTGACAGCTGCAAGTGAAGATACAGGTGTATTTTCTGGACAGCTCAAGTGCCATCAGCAGTAGCACTAGTGATGAATGACTTACTAAAATGGTGACAACTCTTGGAAAAGTTCTAAATAAAACAAAATGACATCTACTCTTGATTTTCAGCATAGTTGCATTCTGGACATTATCATGCCTATTATCACTGAGAAAATAATGTTTTTGAGTTTACAGTCTAACACTGAGTTGTGTTCTGGCCTTGGCTATTACTAAACTGCTTTTTCACCTACGTGGATATCCAGGAGAACACTGGAAAATAATGTGGAATGCAAACCACTTCTTTCTTGGGCGACATCGTGACTCACTGCAGGATAATTAGCCCACCCCAATACCCTGTGCCACTCCTTGGGCCCAGTCATTGTGAAAACCATATTTTTGAAATGCACCCATGCTGTCCCTGATCAGAACAAGATTAATATTCACTTTAGTTTATAGCAAAAGGAGCTTAAAGAAAAGTCTGAGACATAAATGAAAGTTTGGAATTGTGACCAAGTCAGTTCTTAAAGTGATTAAAACAGGACACTTTGGACAAAAGCTAAACTTAAATATACTCATCTACTTTGAAGAGTGAATATTGTCCATAATATTTCATGATTCAAATATTAGATGTGTCTCTCTTCCATCCACTGCCAGACTTAAAATGCACAAGATTAAAGAAGAGGAAAGCAAAAAGTATCAAAGGATACTGCATATTGCTCGTTCCAAAAACTGCGAAGAATTCAGAAATCTTTGGAGAATTCTATGAACCTGAACTCCAGCTGGGTTTATCAGCTATGACTATGCCTTCTGTATGTTTCCTTAATGGGTGTGGGCCATGAGGGCCTGTGCCTTTGTTCACCTGCATGCTTACATCAATGTCCACATGGAAAAAGCTGCCCTTTCGTGTAGGAAAGTTTAAAGTTAGCATTTGCATTCATGTCTCCCACTTTCTGATGAGCTGTAGCCTCCTGCTAATCAGGAGGACAGCAAGAGTCCGGGCAAGTGGNTTTTTTTTTTTTCCCTCCCCTAATATAAGAAGTAGCATTTTGCCAAAGGCAACCCAGAGTGAATGGCAGGGGAACAGGGTGCTATTTCACTCTGAACTGGTGAATTTTGAGTAATATCTAAATTGGAGGAAAAGAGAATTCTTGGTAACTTGCCGTATGTGCATACTCGGGCACCTCTGTTTTGTACAGTCATATATGCAATCTGTATTATTGGACGGAATGAGAATTTTCATTTCATTCTAGAAAGATTTCTAATGCAGAAATACAATTAGTATATTTCCCTCTTCCTCTTCATCCTTCTCTTATTTTTCTTCTCCTTTTTCTCCCCTTTACTCTCCCCTCCTTCTCTCCTCCTCCCCCTCCCCCTCCTTTTTCTTCTTCCCTTTTATCTTGTGAAAAGAGTCGTTCGGTGTAATGAATCTCTTCTCTTAAGATAATCTTTCTTATATTGAGAAATGGAGATATAGAGCAGCTTAAAAGAATCATGGAATTTTGATCGTTCAACTGGTTCATAAATTTTTTCTATTAAATTTCATGCTGATAATGATCCAAACTCTAGTTTATTCCACATATGTGAGGCTCACTGACTCCTGAGGGAGGCAACATGCATCCTTAAAAATTATCAAAATGTATCTACTTCTCCAGGATAATATCAAACTAGATATTATAGAACTAGAGGCCTGTAGTTTTGGTGACCCTCTTTAAGGGAAAGATTTAAAACTTTAAATATAAAATCAGGTTTGAAAGTTAATATTTATTTAAAATGGTAAGTGAAACCACAATATATTATGTATTTTTAAAGCTATTGAAATCCAGAAAAAATAGCACTTTTATTTTATTTATTTATTCACTGCCTAGCACATTAATCTACTATTATCTTGAAACTTTCTGACTGCTGGCTCTTTGAACACCTCTTTGTCTGTCAACAATTTCATAGCATCATTGTTTTGGAGTGAATAGGAAGATAATGCGGTCTTTCCTTTAGTGAGATTTGATGGAAATGGGTTTTTAATCATTGATAGTTTGTTAAATTTTCTTTCAGCCTCTTCGCCAGTTGTCTATAATGTCGCATAAATTGTTAAGACTGTTGTCTTAAGAGGGTGAACATCTCTCAAAAATTTTCCCCATACAAACGGTGTCAGGGCATTTCAGTGTGTGCGTGTGTGTGCGCGCGCGCGTGCATTCACGCGCACACGCGCGTACACACACACACACACACACATATGCATGTGCAGTGACAAACCTAAAATCCTGTGTGACTTGATGACATACATTGACCAATTTGTGATAAACAACCATTTCATAGTGGCCTAGCTTACCTTCATCAATATTTGTACATTGTGTCAGATCAAGAAATTAGTAAGAACAGATGCAAAAGGAAAGGCCACATTAGACAGGGAAGAGTATGTGCAAAGGAGCGGCCTGGTACAGACAAGGACAATAGTTTGAATGGAGGGGAGTAGAGAGCACCAAGGACCGTCGGACAACAAATGTGTGCTGGCGCCAGGTAGGGAGGTAAAAGTTAGAGCTGAAGGCTGAGTAGTGGCTTTCAGCCCGTCAAGATTTAACGTTCAGGAAGTGACAGCCTGTTAATGGATGATTGTGCATACGAAGTGCAGCCTTGTGATCATTTTCATTCGCGTTCCACAAATCCAGTTGTTACACGTACGAGCCTGTGGAACCCAGCCAGGAGTAATTTAACCACACACAGAAGTGACCGTGTACTATATAAGTATAGCCTACTAAATTCACCTTAAATGTATCTGCAAACTAACCTCCTCTTACCCACATTTTTAAAGAGCCTGCAGCTACCCTAAAGTCACCTGCCATAAGGGCTAATTTGGCAGAAGGAAAGTTAAAGTGGAAAGAGAAAGTGGAAAGATCAAGAAGTAAAAATGTCTTACTTTGCAAATTTTATGAAAGGACACGATCCTGTGAATAATTGCATGCATTGTTCCCATGTCTGGCCTGGGCAAATGAAGGGTCCTGACACCCGAAGCTTCACTGCCTTCCGGTTGATGTACTTCTGTGTTTCCCCTGTCTGTCCTTTCGCCCTGCTTCTGCGTTCTGGGGGCTCCAATGCCTGAGTCTTTCAAACATCTGAGAGGAGCTGCCTGTTTTTGTTCCTGAGTCTCTTCTCGCAGAGAAACATCCTCAGCTTGGGCTCACACTCCAGGGCATTTAAAGCATCTCCTCCCTGCTCTCCCTCTCCAGGTGTCCAGTCTGCTGTTGTACCTCAGACGTCATCTTAGGAACCAAAAACATGATAGTATGCTTTTGGTGCTTATGGCTTGCACATTGGTTATTTCAATTATTCTTAAGTGTTTAGATCAAAAGTTCTGTCAGAATCACATAGTGGCAACTTAGTGGGGGGATATCATCCACTAATCTAAGGCTGGTGCAAATGTCAATAGGTGCAATCATTGAACAAAAGTACTTTGAGCAGTAGCTATTTAAATTTTAAAAAATCTAGGTCCTCTACTATGCAGCACTGGCCCTTAACAGCTTCTACCCTAGAGAAACACACACATGTGCAAAGTGAATCGTGTAGGAGGGTAGCTGCCCAGCATTGTTTAGACCAGGGCAGATATGGTAGGGATGCAAATGTTAGTATAGCAGGAAAAGGACTTCAAAATGTGGTACATTCACATTATGGAATAATCAATAGGTATGTAGATTAATCGATTTATAGATTGAAAAGATATGCTTTTGACTGAACATCAGACCAAACACTGAGAATAATACACAAAGGGTAATGTATTTACTATAAAACAGAGGCACACAATACACATAAACATGTATGTGGAAAGATATAGCACTAATCAATACTTCTTGGAAGGGCAAGAATCAGGATGATTGGTTAAAGAAAGCTTTTTCTCATTTATTGTTTAAATAAGAATGTACCCACTTATTACTTGACTAGCTAAAATAATCTAAGCCGACATCAGTTACAGAACAGATAATGTGGTATCGCTATATTCCCCTGCTTACCCACACACAAACGCATGCACACGTGCACAGGCAACATGCACAAACAGACACACACAAACCCAGGAGAGATCCTCTATGATTGGTTAAGAATGTGAATTAAAGTCTAGATTCAGGGGTATGCTTGCTTTCTCTCTCTTAAATAAATAAATAAATAAAATCTTATAAATAAGGAAATAAAAGTCTAGATTCAAAGTGCACACACACACACCTCACACACAAACTAGTCTTTAGTGATCTAGATTCCTGTGGTCATGTCATCAGATATAACCAGTTGTCTTTGGGATAATATTAACCTAGCGAGAACCATGAGATTCTCTGAGGTTTTAGATTTTAAAAAAAAAGTGTTTAGGTTATCTGATCAAGAATGGAATCCTGGATGTATTTGCAAAACTGAGAGAGGACAGAGGTGGGGAGATGAGAGGCAGTAGATGCAAATAATTATGGGATAGCCTGAGATAGACAATCCGCTCTCTCTGCTCCATGTTTTCATCTAGACCTGGGGCTAAAATCATCTATCCCCACCTCCTGGAAACACCAGGATGGTCATCTGGACAGCATAAATGAAATCTCTTGAAAGTATAAAATGCTTTGCAAATGCCATTTACTTTCAACTTGGCAGTTGACCAATAAACACAAGATGGACATACCTTTGCTAGGCATAAAAAAACGAGAGGAGAAAAGACCGGAAGGAAAGTCCATGTCTGCTCAGTGAGTGGTGACTGAGGTCCAAAGCCTGTGACCATGTCCAAGGCACTGGCAAGTCAAGGGAATGAAAATAATCACCCTTTAGGTAGACTGTGGGAGACTTTTGTTCTGTAAACAAAGTCAGATGAATGGCCATTATTAGGTAACATGAACCTAAAAAATATGTGATGTTGTCTTTGATTATTACCATTAAACTGTTAATTCGAACACTCTTGCTCACATGATACTTGTTACTCTCAATTGCAAAAGTCTGAAGCTGGTCAGACAGGGAGAAATATTCATCAGAGGACCCTTTAACGGGCTGTATATTGGACCAAGACGTTAGGAAGATTTACTCTTTTTCTGTCTCCAACAAAATAATAGTTTCCCTGTTCTCTCCTCTTGCTCTCAAGCCTGAAGATGATTTGTGCCAAGCAGAGAAGATCGGAATCTATTGCTTTAATGTTGTTTTAACATAGTTTTCATTTTTAATCTGTAGATAATCCTAATATAATAGACTGTGAATCAATATTTATAAATGAATTTTAATCTTTTATAGCAGATCCATTAACAAACCCCAAATTTATTGAGCCATAAAATTTAGGCCAAAGCTATGGCATGTAGTCTAGTCTTATAGTTCCCAACTGAATCACTAGGCGCTGTAGATAAGTTGCTTCACATGGCACAAGTGCTCTCAACAAAAAATGCAGTGTATTTGTCTCCTCTTTTGCTTTTCCTTGGGTTAAACATGGAAACAGTAAAAAGAGGCTAAGGCGCCACAGGGGAGGTGAAGCAGGCGGGCTGCACAGCCTCCGAGGGAGTGACAGGGGCTGTGGCAGGGCAACCAGCCGTGCATCCAGAATGAGCTGGTGGAAATGAGGCACTCAACAGGACCGGTGTTTTCCTTGGATGTTTCTCTATTTGCCTTCGGTTTTTATGAAGACATTTTCAGAACTTACCCTCCCACTGGCAGATGTACAAACAATTAGTATAACAGAGGTTTTGCCCTCTTGACATTTTTTTTAATGGTTGAATTGAGTAAAGGCAAGTAGAGTCAGAACTGCCAGGCTCAGGGCTTGTTTCTGGGCCCTTCATCCCACCACAAAGGGTCATGAGAATGAGTGTGGTCCTTTCCCCACTACCTTTAACAGGGTGTGTTGTTCATCACTGAAGATTCCTGGGCATGTTTCCTCCCCCATATTCCCTCAGGAATCTCATCAGCAAAGCACAAGTGCTCACACAGACCCGGTGTGTATAGACACTGAGACACAAAAGCAAGAAGGCCCTTTGGAAGCAGGATTTAGTATGTTGACCCTAATAAGGGTCATACAGAAAAATATGGACACTTGAAGTTGTTATACCATTTTGTAAAACTGGTCAAACCACTAGAGCACTTGGAATAATTCAGCAGGAACTTGACAAAGTACTATGACTTTATTGTTAAGCTTAAGAGTTTTTTGAGAGTTATTCTAATTGTTTTGAAGATTGATGAAATCATTGCATAATGGAAACCACAGGAGCTGAAGAATTATTTAGTTAGTGCTCTTGGTTTTCCTGGAGACTCTGCATTAGAACTCAGTCCTCAAAGGTCATATGGCTTTTGTGAGGCAGAGCCAGAACCAGCATTTGCAAATATATGTTTTTTTTGGAAAATAAAATAATTTGCATTTTCTTCCTTGTTCTCCATGGATGTGCATAATTTAGTTTAAAACTGGAGTGCAGTTTTGCAAAGCAGTGGCAAGTTACAGCATTCCAGTCTGGATGTATTTGATATTTCTTCACTTGGAAAATCATTTAAAAACTGTTCAGTTCCCAAAGAACCAGGTGATTGCCCTGACTGCTTCCCATACTCATTGCTACTCTACGTACCAGTCTCCTGAAAGACACTCTCCACCACCAGTTTGCTCTGCCAACCCCCAGACTTGCTTGTGCCTTTAGTCCAGCTGACAATGCTTTTATATAAACATATTGCACTGCCTCTTCAGATGTGATGCTGTATCTCTCAGCAATACATTATACATGCTGGCCATACTTCTAATTTGGGAAGGAAGTTTTTAATGTCTAAGCTAACTGGCAGAAGCCTGGTGCTTAGTGGTGGAAATAGAAACTGGTTGTGAAAAAAATTGTGGGTGCTAATTCTTTTTTTTTTTAAGATTGATTTATTTATTTGAGAGAAAGAGAGAGTAGGGGAGGGGAGAGGGAGAGAGAGAATCCTCAAGCAGACTTCCCACTGAGTATGGAGCCCAACATGGGGCTCATCCTCACTACCCATAAGATCATGACCAGAGCCAAAATCGCAAGTCAGACACTAAACTGACTGAGCCACTCGGGTGCTCTATGAGTACTAATTCTTAAAACTATAGCCCCCAAAATGTTGCAGAGGATATAAAAAATAGAAATAGAAAAGAAGAGGTGGAAAAAAAGAGTGAGGAAGCAAGGGCCATTTGTGACCAGGTTAGAGCTGTTTTCTAGAACTCTTTTCTAGGGCCCCTAAAGGTCTAGGACCCTTTACTAGCCCTAAGAGTCTAAAACTCCACTATATTATCCTACAGTTACCTGCTTGCTTCTGCACTGATCCAGTTTCAAGAGCTAATCCATGTATAGTGAAGGCCAATTCTCATATAGAATGAGAATTCCCTGTGTCCTTATGGTAGATCAAAGCTGATTCACTTCTATATCCAAACTTCTCAATGATCACTCTTTAATTAGAAATTGACAGACTAGATGCCCTGAAAAGAAATCTGTGTTGTTCCGAGTGCTTGAACAGAACCCTTCAGAAGAACCTCTTCAGAAGAACCTCTTAATCATAGTTGGAATAGTTTGTGACCTGTGACGCTGTCACTCTATACACAGTTGATAGATATGGGAGTGAATGGTCACTTACCCACAGGAAACTCCTATGGCTTGTCCAACAGCCTATGAGGTACCTAGATATGAAAGCACTGCCCATGAAGACATCTTATGGTGGTTGGTCATGCATTGAACTTTTTGTTAAGTTCTTTGTTGGAATGTGTGAGTGTAAGATGCAGAGAGAAGGGGCAGTATGGTGGCATGACACAAAGGCATGAGATGCAGAGAGAAAAGGTAGTGTGCAGAATCATGAGAAGGATAGAAAATAAAAGTGAATTAAGTGCTAATAGCTAGACAAGTGATACTAGTAAAAGGAGAGAAAGAGGGAGAGTCCACAACTATAGTGGAGAACAGAGTGGGAACAGCTGACAAACCTTTGCTGAGAGGCTACCCCAAGTCTTGTGGTTGAGTCACAAGAAATTCTTCTTGATCTCTAGAGCTAACAAAAAAAGGAAATGCCAGCAATTCCTTCCATCCAAAAGGTTGTAAATGAGTTTTCAAGTCCCACATAGAGCACCTGCAGGGATGTTTTACTTTTCCTCCTTTCTTCCTTAAGTCTTCCTGTAGTAAATCTTTATTCTCAGAGGTAGATTTACACATGTGAGGGCCTGTGTGTTCTGCTGTACACTTGCCATATATATTTGCAATTTAACTCTTTTATTCTAGAAAAAAACTCTTCATCGAATAATGTGTAGATTTTTCTTATTAATTACATCATTTATTTATTGAAAGTATTATCAAAGATCAAAGTGGAACATAGGATAATTATATTCTGATAATGAGAAAAAAGAGAAAGTTAGAAGAGATATGAGGAAAGTATTATATGTTTAGAATTGTATTTAATGAATACTGACATGGTGTTTGCTGTTTGCTATTCACCATTTTAAGCCTAAATATTCTATGTTACAAATATTAACTTTACAAATTCTAACTTAGCTAATCCTCCTAACAACTTGTGAGGTAGGTACTATTGTCCCTATTATGGATGAGGAAACTGAGGCACAAAGAGTTGAAGTAACTTGCCAAAGTCCTCACGGTTAGTGAGGGGAAGTGCTGAGATTTCAACTCAAGAATCTCACTCCAAAGTAGAGTCCCTTACCTACAACATTATGGTGTTTCTTGAAAATTCAACTGAATATCAGATATTTATTAAGCACTTCTGCTAGGGAATGTGAAGCCCCCAAAATATTTATTCCCTAAATGTACAACATTACTCATGTGCCAAAAAGTTGGTGAGTCAGTTTTGATATTGCTATTACTCTACTTTTTTTTTTATTTTTGAAGTGATTTAAAGATAATTATTTAATGCTAATTAGCCAAACTCTTCTCAGTCCCTTGAATATATTATCTCTAGCTATCGCAGTAATTCTTCAAGTTTTCCCAATTTTATGGTTCAGGCAGCCGAGCTTAGGAAGGTTGGGGATTGCAGTTCACAGGTCAGGTAATAAGCCCAAGATCCAAAACTAATTATCTAAAGGCTATAGATACCATATTGGTATAGTTATTCAAATAAATGAAAGACCAGGATGGCCTGCTCCACTAAGAAATAGTTTCAAGGTGGAAGTCGGATTTGACCTTTTGTTGTTTTGTATTTATACATGGAATTGTGGGTAACATTCTAATATTCAAAGACCTGAAATGTAAGGTGGAATGGGGGCCATACTTCCTGCAGTCAAGCCGTGAAAGACATCACAACCAAAGGTCTGGAGACATTCTGGCCTGGTGGGGAAAGAGCAGGGCATAAATTTGGGTAAACCAGGTGAAGCCAGATTAAGGAGGTCCTGAAAAACAGCAGAGGAGTTTGGACTTAATGTGATAAGAAATAAGGCTGTGAAGACTGTTGAGAGGCAGAGGACATGATAAAAGCTGTGCTGGGGGAAGATTAATCTGTCACTGGTTTGTAGGATGGATGCTATTTTAAAGATTGTATATTGTTATAGTACTTTATGTTTCCTTGGGGGTGTTTTGTATATATTTTTCTCTCCTCTGTTAGATTATAAACTCCAGTAAGGCAGAGACCATGCTTTCAGCTGATTCTTTCAATTTCCCACAGCATTTAGCCCAGTGCTGGTCTGTTACTCTTGATGGCTAAGTATGTAGAAAAGCCTCCAAATGATCAGGAATATTCAAATATTTCAGGCTATTTAGGACAGAGCAACACTGTCTTTCCCAGGCTAACCTAAGAGGATTTTTTTTTTTTCATGAGCCAGAGATTCTAGAAACCTGTGTCCAATGATCAGAGAAGTTATTGAAAAAGGAGAAGAAGGTTAAGAGGAAAAAGAAGAGAAAGAGAAGAGAATGCTGACGTGAACGGGCTCAATACAAATGTCAGCTTTTTGGGACACGGGGCCTTGGAAAATGTGGAGAATTGCCCTTTAATTCCACGTGGGTAGTAGATTGAGTAACTTTGCTGACCACAAAGACTGGCAGTCCTGGAACTATATGATAGTCCAAGAGTTTTCTCCCCAATCTTGTGCTCACACGGCAGGCAGCTGCTCCATTGAGCACTGCATCAAGGACCATGCTGCCATGTCTGGGTTCAAACTTCTTAAAAAAATGAATTAATAATATCTACCTTGGTACAGGATAAGGCACGGATAGCACACAAGGCCTGTCTTTGTCAATTCCAACTTCCCTCAGCTTAGAAGAAACTGAGATCCAAAGTGAAATGATGAGTGTCTTACAGTGAGTTAGTCTGTACGAAGAACGAAGAGTGAAGGCCATATTCCTGGGGTCACAGTCTAGCCTTTGTTCACTATTCCTGTATCCCACATGGTGTTTTGTTTAGGACATTGGGATTCTTTATTTTTCTCCATTCCCCAAAAGCATAAAACTAAGTGACAACTTCTGACCCAAATATTTATAATGTCAGGAGCTTTTCTGGGTGTATTTATAGGTGGAAGAACAAGTTTCCTTTGCTTCCTGAATCTGATGTTCAGTCCTCTGTGATGCTAGATTTAACAAAGGGAAAATAACTGAATACCCTCTGGGACAAACCAGCATCACTAGAAGCCACTGCATTCCACACCTGCTTGCTGCGTGCAGTGTGAAAGTAATTTATCCTTCAAATTTTATAATGCAACACATCATATTTTTCCTTCATACCTACCTTTCAGGCCTGACACCTTATGCAAACACACTCTCACTGGGTAAAGGGAATATCTTTGTTTCTGTAGTTTCTTTATGATCATGGCTAGTCCCTACCTAGATAATCTCCTCCACCTCCACAGTGGTACTCTTGGTAATGGGAAGTGCAGCTAGCAGTATAGTTTACATCACCATATACAGTCGGTTAATGGCCGCTTTATTAGGTATCTCCAGTGAGATGATGGGCCATGTGAGAGTATTAACACCTGGATTTACAGTCATCATGATGGAACACACTGAAGTTCTTTACTAAGCTGAATTACTCAATAACATCTTAGAAACATAAATAATCAAGAAGCCTCATTTTCAAGCCTAAAAGCCAGGAGTCTGTCTTGCTAATTGACCATGATGGAGTTATAATAGTGAAATACAACACAGAAAAACTCTTTAGAAGGCTGCCTCGGGCATATAACATCAATAAAGCACTGGTGATCCCATTTCCAGACCCAAGTTCTTATGAAGGGCTCCTCTAAGGCAGGCCCATGTTTTGAGATACAGATCTTTGGGGAGGTGTTTTAAATGTCTAGTTATTTTACAGAATAGATAGAGAAGAACTATTTCTATGTAATTAAATGTGAGCTCCAGGGTACTTCCAAAAGACTTCTAGGTTTCTCAGGATTAATTTGTAGACTTCAAGTACCCAATGAGATTACTTAATTCATCAAGGAAATCAAAAAGTAGAATAGAATAAGATAGAATAGAATAGAATAGAATAGGATTTGAACAGAATTGAATTGAATCGGAATGGAGTCAAACAATAGATGCCTGCAATTAAATATGCACCTATACTTCCAAAACAAAGGGGGGAAATGGCATAAATATAGGATTAATCTGCAAATATGCAGTGGTCAACTTGACCAATATGAATGATAATGGTAATAATGACGCATTTTCCTGGTGTTAAAGAATTATGGTCATCAAACAACCGATACTTAAAATATTGATAAGGCAAACATTACTTATATTTTCCAGATTATAAAATTGAGGCTTGGTGGGAGTAAATTAAATCAGGATATGCATATGTTCTGATTTCTACATGGTGCATTTATATATCCTCAGTTCTCAAATGTCTTGTTTTCCCTGAAGCTTGAGTTTATCTGGTATTTGTACTTTTCTGTCCATGTGCAGTGATTGTCTATGACACGTTTATATGGCTCTGAAGCCAATGGGAATAGTAACTATGGTTTACTCTTCATGCTAATCTGGCTAGATTACCCTGTGGGTCATTGGTCTCATGCTGACCAACCACCATTAATTGTTCCAAGAAACAGTATTTATAGCTCTGCCTACATTACTAGGAAATAAAATGGCAATCACATCTTTAGGATAGTGGTCTTCCAAACATTCCAGAGTTTCCAAATGTCAAAAGTGATGTCACATTTACACACAATATGGACAAATCAGAGAAATACAGAATTGCCTCACAGTCTTTCAAAGTATTTATATACAGTCAAGGTAAACATCCAGTTTGGGTCACTAGAAAGTCTCTATATACTTTGGACCCTAGTCACATAACAAGTATTTCTTTTAAAGAGTAAAAGAAGTGAATAATTATAAGAAGCTGATTGTTCATTTGATGCCCTGGTACTTACAGCTGAGCCCATTCAATTTTGCATATGGTGATACCCGTTATCATCAAGAACAGAGAATGTATGGTGTACTGTGACCATTCTGAGGAGTTTCTCTGGCTGTTTCTTGCCTTTGGAGAGTAAAACATATGGGACGTTGCTTGTCAGAAAGCATTCCCCTTTCTCGTCTGCCTTCCTTTTGTTCTCATGCTCCCTTCCCCCTTTATTACCTCAGCTTCCCACTCTTTCATTACTAATGAAAACAATGTGCTGGATTATGCAGAACCAAGATTCTGTCTAAGTTACTCACACCCACAAGCCTTCAAAGACCTAGAGAGGCAGTATTCTATCAAAAAATGTCCGGCAGATTTTATGGTTTGCAAAAACAGAGGGATATATGTAAGGGTTTGGACTCATTTTTGGCAATATTTGTTGGAAATCTCCTCTACCAGTATGATTGCTGTGTCAAGATGAAGGTAGAACAGGAGGAAAAGCAGCTAGAATAAGTTATCATCAAATAAAGGAATGAAAGGACATGGTTTTAAGAAGCAATAAGGGACAGACACCAGAGGAATTTATGTTAGAGCCTTTGCAGAGAGAGTAATTAATACATTGCATATGGAATCAACCCATTGAGGGATGCAATGGAAGTAATTAGTATGAAGTTTTAATAAAGGAGTTAGACATGTATTTAGAGGAAAGAGAATGCTGTGATGTACAATTAATAACTCTGAGCCTGGGACGAAGCATATAGGACATGGGCTTTCTGGCTGCTTTTCCCTATTCCCCTATCAGCCAGTCAGCTAAGAATGTGCCTTAGTGAACAGTTTTCTACACCAGGCTCCCAGGAGTGTCTTGTCTGTGGAAATCAGGGAAATCTAAAAACAGCTCTGTTCTGTTTCAGAAAGGTAAATGAACCTTTTATGGAAAGCAGAGGTGTGAAAGGCTTTAGACAAACTCATTACAAGCTCCAGCACACACTTAGTGAACGGAATTGTGACTTAGAACCTCATACTGCCCAGTGTCCCTAGGGGCCAGAAATAACAGATAAAGTACAAAGACAGTGCATTCAATTAAATACTGTGAATGAATGGCAGCATGGCTCTTCCTGCACTCTCTTCCTTATTCTAGCCCTGCCCAAAGGAATACAGGAAGCCAAGAGCAAAAATTGGGGCCCTCATCCAAAAACACTTGTATACGTGTTCTCCTGCTTTTGGGCAAAGAAACTCTATCATCCCAGCAAGAATTTCCAATGAATGAATGAAACAAATATAATCTGTGACTGGCAGTCAACTCTAGTTCATCCATGTACCCAAACATGTGACTTCTTAAGTAAAAATGTAGCCTATTAACTACATTTTAGCTATGAATTACCTATTGAGTAAAACAGATTCTGCTTTGGGCCTAATTGTTTGCATGAAGTTAGGTTGAAGACAAGTATAGAGAAAGGCATTGAGAAAAAACTAAGAAAGTCTTGAAACGGCTTGAGAAAAAAAGAACCACATAAAGAATCTCATCCCTTACCCCAATGACATTCCGTGGTGGTACCTGATATTCCAAGGTTTGTCATCTGTTATTTTGGTAATTAAAGGCTCTTGTACTGAAATGTGTTTATCAATAAAAATAGGTAAATATTAATTGACATTTACCGGCATTAATGGCTCTATGCTATTACTTCCCATTCAGTATCTCATTTAATTGCCATGACAATCCAAGATATTGATAAGAGCATTTTGTAAATGACAGAACTATCTGAAACCACTCAACCAGAAAGTGGCACAACCAGTGTTCTAACTCAGCTTTTCCTGATGCCAAGTTCATGGCAATTTACCCCAGTGCTCTCTGAGAGCAAGATTCCATGGAATCACATTATAAAATAAGGACTTAGCAGAAGTAAAGATGCAAGAAGGGGCTATAGTGGGTGAATGGCAAAAAGGAAGACAAGGCTTGCTTTTACTCTTTTTTTCTTTACTTTTTTTTATTTCACAACTGGAGTGAGCAGCCCTATCTGTGTCTGGTTTGTTAATGGCAGCGGAAAGTAATACAAGTTGTGATTTGACCAAATATAGTATACAGAATTCTTTTCCTTTTGGGGTGAAAGGTTGTAATATTGGTTGCATCTTTTATGAAACAAACGAAAACTCTAGTGTTCCAGTGTTCCAAAAAATATTGGAAAGAAAATTCATTGTTGTTTTCCCCTTCTTTCTGTGTCCTTTCTCTATGAGTGTAATTTTAAGCAATGTATCACCTGAGAGAAAGAGGGGACTCTAAGTCCCCTTAACTAATTACATATAGGCAAAAGGATACTTTACACATTTGCAAGCCAAATACATAGGTATTCAGAAGTGAAAAACAATGTACAAAGGGTTGAAAACCATTAGATTTAGTAAGAAAGATGTTTTATTTGGATTAATAGAGGAGTGTGTGGATTCTTCCAGAATCGGGTTATAATAATGAGGTATTTCCTTTTGGGAGACTAAAGATTGATTAGTGCCGAATGAAGGAAACCTGCATGAATATCCACCAAAGAAAGCTAGATTTTAATTTTATTCATTTATGCATTCATATCTTCATTCAACAAATGTTTATTGTACACCTTTGTGCTGGTCACGAAGTTTTGTGTTGTTGGTATAAATGCTGAACAACCATTTAAACATTGTTTTGTCTTCATGGAGCATATATTTCAGTGAGGAAAACAGATAATAGGTAAGTAAAATAAGTACAGTTTGTGATAAATGCTATGATGAAAGCGACAGAAAATAAATAGAGAAGGTGGAGGAGTAGATGTGGATACAGGAAAAGTTTGAGAAGGTAAAACTTTAGATCTGAAAGAAGAAAAGTACGAGATAAAGAAATAGATTAAGGTTCCCAGTTTATAGATGAATGTGTACAAAGGCCTTAGAATGGGAACGACCTGTTTTGCTCTAGGAAATATTGCAAGCCATGGTGCCTGGGGGAGTGGAAGGCTAACAGTGCTGGAGAGATAGACAGCACCAGCATGGCTCTGTAGGAGACAAGTGACATGATCAGATTCGTGGTGTAGAGATCTCTTGATTGGAAACCATTCATAGACTGAGAATCAGAGAAAATGCAGAGAAGGCAGTGAAGATTTACCACAGAATCCATCCAAGCTAGATTGGTGACTTGGCCTTCAGGAATGGAATGAGATGAGAGAAATGGAGAGATTCAGAAATAGATGATGGTTTTGGAATTGAGGGATTACTCTGATGAACTGGATATTTTTTGAGGAACTGGTAGACTGGAGTATTTAGAGAATTTTTTCCCCTTATTTTTGCTATTTTGTTTTTGTTTTTGTTTCTGTTTTGTGCAGAAACACCATTCTCAGGACTAGGACTTTAAGAGACAAACAAGGAAGGGATAGCTTGGGTTAAGGAACAGAGTGGTTTGTACGAGATTGGTGATTTTCCCTAGGACATCCGGATATGCTTTACTGCAGAAAAGTCAGAAGAGCAATCAGGACTCAGTCATCATCTTCTCAGTTTTTACTGATTTTAATATATTACCTGACTCTGACAGGATTGTTCTGACCTGGCAAAGTATAGCGCTTACAGACCAGTAATGTCTGAGACCCGGCTGCGGGGAGATGGGAAGGCGCAGAGAAATAACGACATGAGAAGAAACAAAGTGACTTCCATTCCCAGTAGGTGTCTTAGACTGATCTTAGAGCTTTGTTAAGTGAACAGACTTTGATAATAGATGAGAAGAAACAGGTAAAGCTGTTAAATACCTGAAAGAAGTCTCACAGCAATTAGGCAGAGGGGCATCAGAAATGGGAATCAGGATGATAATTTCCCCAAAGTCAAGGAACTCATAATGTTCCTGAAGACCAGGCTCTCTGTTGACTGGGAGAGAAGGACTTAGTCTGGTGATTGTTTAACTTGCCATCTATAAAAGGTAGCATTTTTTTCCTCCTGTATCTGTTCACTCAATAAATAGGAATTTACTGAGCCGCTTCTATGCTCCAGGCTGCTCTCCCTAAGAAGCAATAAATTAGGCTGGATTCTTTCCATTGGAAGGAAGCAAACAAGGCAGACAGTTCCTCACATGGCAACTCCATGGGCCTGAGATCGCTGCATTTCCCACCTGTCCTCGACCCATCCCCACCTCATGCTCTCTTCTTTTCGTGTTGCTGTCTCACACATTCAGTTCCAGGTCACACGAAGTGAACAAAGCAGACACTGCCTTTGTCCTTATGGAACATTTATTCTGAGGACACAGGGAGAGCATGGATTGGGAAACACGCTGATACTAGTCAACTAAACACAAAACTGAAATATGATAGGTGTTGTTTTTAAAATTCGAGGCTGCTCTTAAATGACTTGGGTTTTTTTTCTCTAAAATTTTTGTAATACCTCCTTTTCGTGCCTGGCATATTATAAAGTTAAGGTTAATAATTGTAAATATATGGACTCAAACATTTCAGAATGTTCTTCCTATTCCAACTTAACCAAATGTAGGAGAATGCACTTCAACAAAACTTTGGATCTTCTGATGTTTCTTTCTTTACCACAATATACTAGTCTCTCATTACTGTAATACCAATGCCTGCATAGGCTGAGAACTTCAAACGTGTGGTCTTGACTCCCTGGGCCATGAAGTCTCGGCTCCTTGCTAACACCTCCAACCATATCGTTGGTGTCATCGCAGGGTTCTGTCATCTTCCCAGGGACCCGCAGAGTGCAGACCTCACCCTAGGACCTCCATGAAAGTCTGGTCTCCAGTTCAAAAGTCAGGAGGCAGCAGGTTTGCGCCTCTGCTGAGCTGCAGGGAAACATGCTGATTGCTGCCAAGAAATAAAGGCAAATCAGTCACAGAGCTCTGCCGAGTGAGAGAAAACCTCATGAAAGGCAGGTTACAAAGGCGCGTGAGGAGCTAACACATTCACTTCGTGCTGCACTCTTGAGGAAGTAAGAAGTTGGTTTGGATTCTTTGGAAGGAAAGAAGGAAGCTGCAGATGGGAAGAGCCTGCAGTCATCCTCTCAGGGCAATGCCAGGGCTGTCAGGAAGGCCCCTTGCTCATCACCCCCTCACATACCCCACCTAGGCCCCTCCTCTCACCTGGTCACTGCCCCAGAGTCTTGAACTGTACCTGAATACTAACTGGTTCAAGACAGAGTGGCCTGGGGGTGGGGATGGGGGCAGCTAGAGCCTGACTTCCATGTTTTCCCTGCCACCTCTATTACAAGTTACAGCTCCCAACCTTCTTCAGGTTGTAGAGTCAACATATTGCCTGTAGCTCCCCACTGCTATTTCTTTCTCCAGCCATGGCTGTTGGCTCCTGGAAAAATGGCCAGTCTCTTTTGTCTGAATTTGGAAAAGGAAGCCACAAAGCTGGAGGAGCATGTTCTGCTATCAAGCAGGGGAAATACTCTGAAGTGGGGTTAGTGGTTTGGAGATGTATTGAAGTAGAATCGCTCTGTTGAGCTTAAAGAGCACTTGATGGCCGTTAGTCTACAAATACTTGAAGAGACCTCGATGATGATGAAGAAGAGGATCAATAGAATCGATTCCGTATATTTCAAGAAATATCTCGCCCCACCACAACTAAATCTCCTCTCTGTATTATGCTCAACAATTTAAAAGCTTATTCATATTCAAGATGACTTTGTTATCACAAAAGAGTAATGGTAGTTAGGCATGAAATGCCATACTTCTTTTTTTTTAAAATGTCAGAAAGTAATAGATCTGATAATAATAGTCTTGAGAACTTTTTAAATTGCTCTCTCCAGATTTGTTGATAATTTCTGTCTCCCAAGACACTTTCTCCTTAAGGAGTTGCTATACATAGATTTGCATGAAAAGGGCCCCTTGACATATTCTTGGGACAGCAAAAAAGACAAGAGGTAGGAAGAGAGCATTATCCTTTTCAGCTGGAATGGGTAGAAAGGAGCATGTTATGCATTGAATGAATGGTAGCAACTATGTATAGTGGGGAGATAATACCAATACAAGAATCTGCCTTTTGCCCCTCATCAGGCTCTTTTGTGCTAAGCACATTTCATCTTCAGAGCGATTCTGTTTTAAAGTATCTATGACTCTTCCCTGGCTAGTAAGCAGCAGAAACAGGAAATGTATTCAGTCTTTGGACCTTTAGATAGGAGTAAGGCGTTGATGAGTGTGGGCTCTACAACAGAAGGCTGCCCCTGGGGTCTTGGACAGGAAATGACATCTGGATTTCCTTGTGGGGATTCTCCAAAACCAAAGTTCAACTTTAAAAGGAACTTCCACTTGGGCACCTGAATGGCTCAGTTGTTTAAGCCACTGCCTTTGGCTCAGGTCATGATCCCTGGGACTGTGGGATCAAGTCCCACATCCGGCTCCCTGCTCTGCAGGGAGCCTGCTTCTCCCTCTGACCTTCTCCCCTCTCGTGCTCTCTCTCACTTTCTCCCAAATAAATTAATAAAATCTTCAGAAAAGAATAAAAATAAAAGGAACTTCCACTTTACTTAAGATGAGGGTACAATTCTTCACTCTGCAGAGTTGGGTTACCCTTTTCCTTCTGCACACAAAGCAGAGGTACTATGTGAGTAGTTTGAACAAAGAAGGTAGAGATTTGAGACTAACTCTGCAAGGGAGTCTAAAGTAGCCAGAGTTGGGCTCTTCTAGAAATCTTCCTTCTGATTTTGACTTCCTTCTGACTTGAGTCCTTTGCATCAAAGGTTGTGTCCCTTACAATTATTTTGCTACCTGTTCCAACCAAGGATTCCTTACATGGTCTTTGGAGACTCTGATCAGACTGGGAAAAGGTAAATCAATTTACTTTTCATCTGGTAACATCCTGATTGTGATGGAAGGAAAGGATCTTGAAGAATAACCCAACAGGACAGGTTAAAGGATTGAAACTTAGACAGTTGTATACGGGTCTGTCCCAAACAGCAGCCTGATTTTTTCACATCTAGTTAGTTGGAATTAATATAATGCAACAATTAAGAAACCTGTCCTCGAAGGAACATTAAAGGCTAAATAGATTTCTGTAATATGCATATAAATAAAAGAATTAAGCATAGTGCTTTGTTCTTCTGTATTGGTCAGAAAATACACACATGCATACAAATTAACACACCAGAGATGTGTGTCGTATTGAAAATAGGATTTCACTAATCAGTTTGTTCACCTTACATCTAGAATGGAAGCAAAAGTAAGTATCCCCTCCTTCCTTCTAGAATCCTTATTATCCAGATGTCTGTTCTACATCTTGTTCCCTCAGGAACTTATTTGTTAGTCAGTTGCCATAATTGAAAACATCTGCAAACTTATTTTACATTAAAATTTTAAAGAATAACAATGCAAAGTGCTCCTTTTTAAGTGGGCACCTGAGGTCTTAGCACTTCTAGAGTCAAAAGTAGAAATCTCTGTTAGGTACAAGGAAAAGAATGCTGGCCTGGGAACCAGGGGATATGTACTCCATTTCAAAATTCTACCTGGAGCCAGAGCCATAAACTTGGGCAGGTAACTTAGTTTTCTCCGGGTAAAGAAAGAAGAAACCAAAGGAAATGATCTCTCAGATCTCTTCCAGGGGTGGAATTCTATCAATCCATCTTTCCAAATCATAAACATTCTAGACATCAGGGTAAGATAGTAGAGATGATAATTTTCACTAGTATTCCTAAAAAATAACCCTACATGAAAAGTTATAAAGCCTTTAACATGTTTCTTTGCTCTGCTGTTTGTGCTCCTCTCTCTCCTGGTGTTCTCAATAAATAAATATATGACTTTCAATATTCTAATCACAAACACTTAGCTGCCAAATAAAGCTAGGTGTCTAGTAAATGCAGATTAATCTCTGTGTTATATGGAAGTACGTGTGCCTTCTCCCTCTGAATGAGCTCAGTCTGAGAAATTCATTTAACCTTTAGCTTCAAGTTTGATGAACCTGTGGTGACACTGTACTTTTCCCTTTCCACCGAATGGTTTATAATAACAATAAAACAAGGGGAAACATTGAAATTGACAAAGATTAATTTATTTTTACTCTCCCTGGTGAGAATCTAAAATGACAGTTGTCACTTTATAAAGCTGTAACTTCACTGCAATATAGAGATAACCTGAGTCATCAATTGTGTCTTTTCTGGTGAGCAACTGAGTTGCAATGGAAGTTGAACATACACTGTGTAACATAAACTGAGAATTGGTTCCTGTATTTCACCTGGCAGAGGTTGGACTAAAAAATTTTGAAACCCAAACCAGAGTCCTGTTTTATAGACAAAACACTGCACATCTTATCTCTATTCTGTTACATACAATAGTTTCTTTGATTTGCCTCACATCATCTCCATCTTTTCTGATGAGAGTGAGAAAAGATGCTTTTACTTTAATTCTCCAGATCTATGCTGTTTCTTAGTTTTAGATATAGAAACAAACAGCTGAATTATTTTAGAATACCTAAACCTATTTCAGTGGTTTCATTTATGTAAACATATATGAACATTTTAAAAATACTATTTACAGGGCGCCTGGGTGGCTCAGTGGGTTAAAAATACTACTTACAAAGAAAAGGAATGAAAAAAAATCATTTGTCTTATCAATTTCATATGTATATTGATACTTTAGAATCAATTAATAACTCAGAATAATGGGCTTTTTTCCCCTTCTCAACACTGATTGCTTGGTGACATTTAAATACCTCTAAATTGGTTCCCATGTAAGTCTGAAGTTTTAAAGAGAATAGTTCTGGATTTGCTTTCCAGCTGGGGACTAGGGGATATTTATATACAACACCATGTTTGACTGAAATCATGATTTCAATTCAGTAAAATAGTATGAGAGGTCGCTTTGGCCTAACTGATATCAAATCATCTTTCACAGGCCTTCTCCTTACAAACCAATTATTTTGACTTCATGAATGCACAGAGATTTGCTAAGAATGTTTGATGATTTATAATTTCTGTAGCAGTTCAAAAAAGTGATAGCCATTACTCAGGTAAAGAAAAATATTACAGAGCAATTATTCTACACAGAATATTCTTACAGAGATTTAAGAAAACTCTCTTCCTTGTGGTAATTTTTCAGTCTAATTCAAATGATCAGATCATTGGAGGTGCTATAGGGGTTTCAAAGGCATATGAAACACTTTCTAAACTCAAGAAAATTCTCTAGTACTCATATTAATGTGCACACATAAGCATATGACCCAGAAAACAATGAATTTGAGGATTTAATTTGGGGAATAGGAAGACTCCCTTCTAAAGCAGAGACTAAATCCCACCAATTAGTTAAAGTAAGAAGTGAGCACCCAGCAAACCATCCAGATAATACATAAAGCACATAGTAAAGAGAGAGGAGAAAAAAAATCTACTGGGATTTTTGAGCCCCATGTCTCAAATGTAAAATATGCCAGCCATCTTTTAGTTTTTATTATTATTATTATTGCAAATGCAAAGGTATTCAAATATGAAGATGCAAACTAAATTGGATGTCCAAAATGTTATAAATGAACATGAGATCTGCCATCCCAGAAGAGAGGAATGATCTACATTGTTATTATCCTGAAGAAGAAGGCAATTTATATAGCAGTGACAATGCACTTAGCTCTGTACGGTGGGCGGGTGATACCTGTCTCGGTTCAGTGGGCTTCCTGTCTAAATAAGACTGAAAGCAGAAGAGGACAAAGACAAAAACTAAATTCATCATCAAAGATATAGAGCTGATCTCATCCATTCCACTAATCCAGCTCTATATGTCTATACCCAAAGGTATTACCAAGAAACCCTTACAGAAAGAAGGGATATCTTCTGTCTTCCCTCCCACAATCCAAAATATTCCCAGATTTAGTACTCCTTTCTATATTCCCTGGGATCTCATCCCAGTAATTGTGGCTCCTCAATTCCCTCCCTCTTCTCAATCTCATCTGTCACCAAGCTCTGAAGATTGTTCCCAAATGCGTACAACTGCATGATCATCCAGCGTCTTTTTTTTTTTTTAAAGATTTATTTATTTATTTATTTGACACAGAGAGAGAGATCACAGCAAGTAGGCAGAGAGGCAGGCAGAGAGACAGGGAGAGGAGGAAGCAGGCTCCCTGCTGAGCAGAGAGCCCGATGTGGGCCTCGATCGCAGGATGCTGAGATCATGACCTGAGCCGAAAGCAGAGGCTTTAACCCACTGAGCCACCCAGGCGCCCTCCAGCGTCTTTTCTAATTGGCAGATGTTCCTTCTGGGCTCATAGTGATTGGGGAATAGAAGGAGCAGCCATCCTTCATGGGGGAAGGATGACACAGGTGGGAACCAACCAAGCCAGGTGAAGCCACTTGTGTGATTAATGAGTGACAGATGTTCCGGCCCCATCAGTATCACATTCAGGAACCATTCTTCTTTACTTTCCTCCATGAGGTTTCTCTGCAGACTGTGAAATCTTTAAGTGTGTAGAGGAGGGAAATGAGAGATCATCTCAGAGGAGATCATTGTTATTCATTCAACAAATCCTTTCAATAAATATTTACTGATCTCTGAGCTGGGTCTCTGAGGACAGCTAGGCATTTTATCAATGGAGTTAAGTGTGTGGGAGGTCAGTGTAGAATAAAGGATCAAAGTGAACACAGGCAATAAGACAGAAGGTGTATATTTGAAGGAAAACTGGTGAACCAATTTAATTGGAGCGAAGAGTTGCTATCTGGCCTCTGTTTTAAACTCCTATCTAAGACCATTTCAATGATATACATGTGTGCATGCATGTGTGTTCATATTATTATCAGTAAACCTGCTTTTGTTAGGAAAACTGATCATCCCTGGTTAAAAAAAAAATTAAGCTTATTCCCTTTTTCCTGATGGGCAACTCAGGAAGAGTTGAGTTTTTTGAGTTTTTTCCTGTCTATGAAGGATATGAAATTAACAAGGGTAGTTAGGATAGGGGAAGCAAGAGAAATAAAATGATAAGCATCAAGAGAGAGACATTTCTGGGAAAGTACAGAAAGAATGAGGGAGTACAGGAACAGAAAGGGAGACATAACCCTCCACACAACACTTACTGAAGAATCTTCTTTTGTCACTGAATTTGCTTGGCCTTCTTTTTTTTTCTCAGTTCCTCAAGCATGGGTCAATAGTAATTCCTCCATTAATAATGAAACAAGATGGGATGGGGAAGGACACAAACCATAAGAGACTCCTGATCTCACAAAACAAACTAGGGTTACTGGGGGGTGGGAGGGTAGGGATAGGATGGATGGGTTATGGACATTGGGGAGGGTTTGTGCTTTGGTGAGTGCTGTGAAAGATGTAAGCCTGATGATTCACAGACCTGTACCCCTGGGGCAAAGAATAAAAATAAAATTAAAAAAAATAGTAATTCCTCCAAGGCCAAAGGCCTTCTCCTTCCCTCCTCATGTAAATTACTTATCATGTCACTAATCAAGGCACACATGCATGAAGAAATATAACCACAAGACAGGAAACAAAGGACCCTGATCCTGTTTTTCTTTTGAAAATTGTTTTCCTACTGGTTGATCTAGAGTTCATATTTAAGTGGCACTGTCCCAAAAGAAGGTTTAGGAAGCTGGGTCTTTGTCACTTCCACTTTATCCCTTATTTTCCGTGTACTCCTATATTAATCCTGAACTACAACTTGAGTACTGACCCTGATTCTCAAGCTGCCTGAGCATTCATCTAATAGGAAGACTCCTGGAGGAGTCGATCTGCACCATTCCTGGTACATATTAGACATTAGTATCTGTTAGACAAGAAGTATCTGTTATTAGACAAGAAGTATCTGTTGAATATGTGAGTGGGTCAGAGAAGAGATGATTCACCAGCTATAGTCAGAGGGAGATCCAAAGGTTGAGAGCAAAGGGAATGAGAAGACGTCATTTTATCATAATGACTCCAGTCAAAATTAGGGAGCTGGCAAAACTTATGTATAAGCCCTTTACTTTCCTAGTGACCCTTATCCTCTCTCCTACTAAAACTCCCAAACATCAAGTGCCCTCAGAAAGACTGAGTAAGTAGCAAAACCAGTGTAAAGGAATAAGTCTCAATTGCCTTGTGCAAAGAAGGTGTATATTGCTATCTGTTTATTTGTGTAACATGAGAGGTTTCCTCCTGCAAGGTAGGCAATCTGAAGATAGTGCACTTCTCACTAAGAAGCCAGGGTTAAAATTCTGACTGTCAATTCTAGTCAGGTAACCTCTATGGCATTCAGTTTTACCTTCCTATTATGGTGATAATAATAACTATTAAGTGGAGTTATTTTTATTAAATGGCCTAATGATTTAGAAGCACAAAGAGTCATGTGTGGCACAACGTAGCTTTTTAAAAATATCAGAAAAAGCAGTAATGTAGATTCATTCAGTAGATGTTAATTCTCGTCCTATGTTTTTCTTTTTTTTTTTCTTTCTTTTGTTTTCCTTATGTTCTTCTCTTTCTTCCAATTGAAAAATTGGGAGTCCCCCTAGTACTTAGTAAAATGTCTTCTGCTCTAAGTTCTCAGGATATATTTAAACAAAGCTGAATGTGCAAGGGAGTGAATGAATGAGTGAGAAAGTGAATTAGTGGTAATGTCCTGTCTTCTTTTCCCCATCTACTTGGGAATCTGTAATCATCTTTTGAAGTATCACCAGTCTGACACATCCATCCAGGGCCAAAAACTTTCCTGACTGTCATTTCTTAAATGAATTATTCTACTTGGAAAGTAATGCATTACTTTTAATTCTGTATTTTGTTACATCACAGATAACACATTACTCAATCCTCTATGGTCTTTTAAAAAAATGAATAGGTGATCCTTGTTCTGCTTTGGGGGAATATAAAACTTCACCATTGAAGAACAGTTAGGTTTTTAATCAAATAGCTTCTTTGGTCACACAGATAGGCGGCCACTGAAAACCAAAAGACAATGTGGGCAATAAGCATTTAAACAAAGCTAACTACACAATGACTATTGTCAATGGAATTCATCAAGCTTTGATGGTTAATATTAATTCCAATAGCATAGCTTTGTGAATAGGTAAGAAGCCCAAAGACCTTGAATGTTGAAAGAAGTATAGATCTTCAAAGTCATATATACAAACAAAAAAAAATAGAATAAAATAAAAAGAGTGGTAGGCAAAGGAAACTGAATAATGTAAAACCTCTGAGGAAGGATGGGGGAACAATTGTGATCATTCTATTTGTAGAACTGCCATGGAGAATGTATTTTGGATTTACTTAATGAGCAATGGGTTGCCTCCTCCAGTCTCCAGTTTTGTTTTGTTTTGGTTTTGGTTTTGGTTTGTTTTGTTTTGTTTTTAAGCCTAACATAGCATCATAATGTCAGATGTTAAGGACAAAGACAAGGTAGAATGATGGAAAATTAAGATTTTGAGAGACAAAACCCAATCAGTCCTGCACAAGTCCCTCAGGGGGTAGTTTCTGGAAAAGGCAAAGGCTGGGTGCAGAGTTCAAAATGCAGACTGAAAGGAATAATTATGTGGATGTTCTATTTCCAAGGGAAGGGTCAGTGATGCAAAACAGTTGGCAATGGAAGTCTCCTTGCTTAATGTTTTGCTTGTTAGTCTTCCTAAAGAGCTGAGGACTCCAGCATTGGAGCAACTCCAGCACTGGAAGCAGCATCAGGACAATAATTAGAAACAAATGCAAATTTCTTATTATACTCATCCCAACTATCCCAGGAGAGTAAAAGGCCTGTACCACGGGGGATGAAATGGATTCATAAATACTTTCTGATGAATGTAATTTTTTTTTTACTAAGATGTGTTTTTTTAAAGTAACATGTCATATTTTTCTTTATGAATCAAACTGCAATTGGCTTCATGTGAACCCTGGGAGAATTTCTGTTTTAACCAAGGAGGGAGAGAAACATATACTCATAAACACACACACTCACAGCTAAATGTACACCATTCTCAAACTCATCTACCTTCACGCACCCAGGGACAACTCTGTTGTCTCAATAAGGAATCCCTAGGACAATCCTTTCTGGAATATAGACCCTTGTGAGAAAATACTATTTTGTGATGTGACTTTTTTTCCTAACTGCACTCTCACCTAGATTAAAGCTTAGGAAATTCAGATATTAACTTGGCTAAACAACTCTATATGAGCTTAGGTACCACTGCTAAATGAGTGCTATGGGTTTTTAAAGAATTGATGAGTTTTATTGTTTTAGTTTTTATCCAGGGAAGCACTGACCACATCTGATTTGCTTAAGCAGTTCTGTACTAAATACCTACTCACCCCTGATGAAAGAAACTGTCAGGTTGGACATGGGGAATCCAGATTAACACACTAGCTACCTCAGGACCTCAGAGGATTTACAATGGTCAAACAGAGACACTGGGTTGGGGAGAAGAGACTTTAAATCAGGACTCCACAGGCTGGGATGAAGACCCACAGGAATATGAGAACTATTAATACCTGGTATGTTAAAAAATAGGGTTATGAGTATTATGCATTTGTAAATCTGAAACTGGGAAATAGTAAGAGAATTGCTAAGAGTTAGACAACCATGGATCTGCTCATTCATAAATACCCTGATAAATAGATGACAAATAGGGCGCCTGGGTGGCTCAGTGGGTTAAAGCCGCTGCCTTTGGCTTAGGTCATGATCCCAGGGTCCTGGGATCGAGGCCCGCATCGGGCTCTCTGCTCAGCAGGGAGCCTGCTTCCTCCTCTCTCCTCTCTCTGCCTGCCTCTCTGCCTACTTGTAATCTCTCTCTCTGTGTCAAATGAATAAATAAAATCTTTAAAAAAAAATAGATGACAAATAATACCAATATATGCTAGTTACTAGAGAAAGTTGTTCAAAGATAAAAGATGTGCAGTTCCTGCCTTTGAGATGCAATCATCAGTACCAGTTCAAAGATAACAGAGCTGCAAGGAAGGTCCACCCACGATAGTGCAAAAAGAGGACAGTCTTTTGGTAGATAAAGCAGAAGACTTCAGAAGGGAAACATACTAGGGCTGGCATTTTCCAGATTTAAAAAAAAAAAAAAAGACAGAAACAGCGCTATAGTGAATGAAGATCTCTTTTTTGGATGTTCGGTCTCCCAATATGCATGAGGGAATCTTGCTGAGAACGCCTCCCGTCACGCAACTCTCACCACACGTCTGCATACTCCATCAGACCACTGGTCTAGATCCTGGCTGGCTCCTCACCTTCCACAGGGCTTCTGGGTCATTTCTGGCCCCACTTCGGTTTTACGGAGGCCCTATGCACCAACTTTGAGACAGGACTTTTGCCTGTCTACCTCCCTGGCCGCCAAAGCGCTCTGAACCTGGTGGGTCTTGAGTGCTGTTGCCCCTCTTCTCCCTACCCCCATACCAGCAACAGCATGCCAGCCATCATAGCAAGAGCAGATGGGGTCCAAGAAGGCGTTTTACTGGTGCCTCTGGGATAGAAAGTTTTCTATGACTTGTCTGCCAGTGGCACTCTTGTCTGTGCTCCCTGAATTAGAGGCTTTTCTATCCATTGCTCATGGGCCTGAAGCTTCCCCTCCTGGTGGGCGGTGGGGGGGTTAGGTCTGGAAGCCCACAGATATTTCATGTGTGCCTCTTCTTAGTGCCACCACTAGTTCCTGCACCACCAGCAGGACTTACTCCGCATTGGGCCTGCGCCAGACTTGCTCCTGAACCTATGCTGGGGACCTCTGGGAAAGATCTTGCAAGTGAGGGTGCATTTTCTTTTGTTCAGGCACCCCCAGCAATACTCAACACTTGCTAACCCGTACTTGGCCACTGAAAGTTCTTTAACTTTTTAGTTGATTCTTCTCTGCTCGTTTTGTAGCCTGCAAGGAGTCCTTCCTCCCTCATCCTGTGCCATAAGTGGCATAGATCACAAGTCCCACCTGTATGTGGAGAGACTTCTTTCTCTAATATTTTATATTATTAGGTTACTGTGCCACCTCATGACTCTGATGAGCTTCAGAAAAAAATATAATTTTGTAGTTTATCTGGATTTTATTCATTGCTAGGATGGGAGTGATTTTTTGGAAGATTTCTATATCTTGAGGAAAAACAGAAGCCCACTTCGGAATAACAAAAGCAGAAGATTTACAGAACTAAAAAGAGAAAAGATGAATGCAACACAGACATAGGGATTTTACCTAACCAGTACCTGAGAAGATAATCAGCCATCTATCCATCTATCTATCTATCCTACAGATAAACTGTTAGATATAATGAATAAATTGAGCAAACAATTAGGAAAGGACATATTTTTAAGATAACATGTATAGTAGACCAAAATCATCATATACCTAGAAATAAAAATAAACCATTACTAAGAAAATAAATGAAGAACGGAATGATAGGAAGGATATACCATATTAGAAGCAGAAGACTCAATATTGTAAAAATATCGTGTCTCAAATTGAGCTTTAATCAAAGTCAGGCTGTTCATGTTTCCAGTGGGTTGTTTTTGTGAAAATCAACAAACAATTTCTAAATTTCACGTGAAAATGCAAAAGATCAAGAATACAAAAGACAATCTTGAGGGAGGAAAAAGCTGGAGAATGTTCACTTACCAGATATCAAGAATTATTAAGATAGTCTGCTATTAGTTCAAAGAGAATCACATAGCCTAATGGAACACAGTAAAGATTCCAGAAGCACATGCATACAGTCACTTAATTTATTTAATAGATGCTACTGGAATTCAGAGAATTGGACGACATTTTTAAAAACATAAGAGATTAAATATGCAAATTGAACAATGACCAAACCATATATAAAAATCGAACTCTAAGCCGCAAACTGAAAATCAAAGCCTGGAAATCAAAACACCCTCTGCAGCAAAATGTCCAGAAAGTCAAACCACAATCCTGCGGTAATGGGCCCCAAATGGCCAGGACTTGATTAATACCTGACAGCTTCCCAAAGGTAGCCCCTGCTTCCAACTTAGGAACAACTGGAGAAAACCAGATATGCTCTTCTGACTAATCATCATTTCTTGTTTTCTTGTCTCCAGCTTCTCCATACTGACAGCTTCAACTTCTAATCAAGGCTTCAGTAGTTCCCCTTTTTCTACTATAAGCTTTCCTCTATTCTGCCTGCCTTTGAGTCCCTGCCAAATGCAAGTGAGGTGGCTGACTCACTTGCTATAGCAACCTCTGAATAGTCTTTGCTTGTTTATTTCTACAGATATTACAGGATCAACTGGATATCTGCATATGAAAACAATAAACCTAGACCCCCCCCCTGCTCACAGCCTTTACAAAATTAAATTCCAAATAGATCATTGATAGCAAGCTAAAAGATAATAAAGACGATATGGTAATATTGGATAATATCTTTTTTTTTAAGCTTTACACCAAAGAACCTAAAACAAGAATAAAGTTGATAACTTGAACCACACTGAATTTAAAAACCTCTAGTAATTAAAAAAAATTCTTAAGAGATTAAAAATACAGAATGGGAGGAGACACTTGCACTGCCTGTATCTGTCAAAAGATAAAAACTTACAAAGTAAGTTTTAAAACTCCTGTGAACCAAAAGAAGAAAGACTCTGCAATGAAACTGGGCAACAGGCACAAATAAAAATTTTACAAAAGTATATGAAAAAGTGTTACACATTATAACCCATCAGAGAAATGCAAATTGAAACTAAAATGAGATACTAGTACACACTTAGCACAATGGTTATTTAAAAAACAAACAATCGGAAAGTATCAAGTTTTGAAAAGGCTCTGGAGCACCTGGAGCACTCATACAGACTGATAGGTACAAATCAGTGCAATCATTTTGGAAAAAGATTGGTAGTTATCAATAGTACTAAACATCTTTATAAGTGATCCAGAAATTTATTTCAAGATATATATACCCAACAGAAATAAGTGCAAATGTATACCAGAAGACATGTAAATAAAGTTCATAGCAGTTCCATTCAGAATAATTAAAAACAGAAACTGGGGTAGCAGGACAAGGGACATCAATAGAAGAATGAATATTGTGGGGTATATTAATATAATGAAATAATATAAAGCAAGGAAAAAATGACTAACAAATGATATATACATGTTCAAATCTCAAAAAAAAATATTAGCAAAAATAAGCCAGATACAGAAGAGTGCATCCATATGAGTGCATACACATTCTCATTTATATGAAGTTCAAGAATAGGAAAAACAAAAGCTAATCTAGGGCAATAAAAATGGAAAGCAAAATCATAATGAAGAGTGAGTACTGAAGGAGGTTTCTACTGTCCTGAGAATCAACAAGATTCTGTTGTTGAATCTTGATGATTCAACAAGATATGGGACCTAGTTACAAGGCAAATATATTTGGAAAAACTCATTGAGCTACAGACTTAGTGCTTATTCTCTTTCCACGTGTAATACACCAATAAATCCCAAGAGAAAAGGCTTTGACAATTGGAAAATTTTTACAATGATGATGGCTTCAGGAGTCTAGTGACAAAAGCAGAGTTGAGAGTTTAGCACATGTGCCATTATTAGTGGGCTTGTCACTGCGCTGGTGGCATGGGGAGTCCAGCAGGATCAAGATCAAGATTCTTCCTATGTCATTACATGCCTGCAGGGTTACTGTCTAGACCACTTAATTTTTGCCCACTTTTGTGAACATGGTTCTCCAGCATTCCCTTTGATTCTATAAGTTACTCAATAACTCATATCTTTTCTGCATAAATTTGCTAGAGTTGAATTCTATTCCTTGCAACCAAGAATCTCAATTTAAAAAAAAAAAGTGACAATTTGAGGGGTGCCTGGTGGTTCAGTTGGTGAAGTGTCTGACTCTTGATTTCAGCTCAGGTCTTGATCTCAGGGTCATAGGATTGATTCTTGATTTCAGCTCAGGTCTTGATCTCAGGGTCATGCCCCCCCCACCCAGGCTCTGCACTCAGTGAGGAGTGAGTCGTCTGTCCTTCTCCCTCTGCTCCTCCCCCATTCTCTCTCTCTCAAATAAAGAAATAAAATCTTTAAAAAAAATTTTTTTTAAGTAACAATTTGAAGTATTACAAATTACTAGCCCCAAAACATCAAACAGGCTAACCACGGTGTATATGGTATAAAAGAGAGAAGGTCTCAATATTCCAGGCTAGAGTATTTGAAATACTTATTATTTGATAGTAAAATGGTATTTGAACCTCAATTTTTATAAATTGTTTATAAATTATAAATTTTATAAACTGGAAGTTAGACCATGTATATACCAAGCACAACCATAGCCTAGGAAAAAGAAGCAGTATGTTGGAATACTTGCTAGCTTCAGAAAGAAACAAAGGTACAAACTTGGCCTGATACTGGCTCTTTTGAAAGCAGTAAAAAAGAAAATACATCATTGTTAACAGAGAACCTCTTGTATTTTAAGATCTAAAATTTCAAAAGCTGCCTTGACATCTTTGATCCTCACAGGGTCCCTAAGGCCTAACTATAAGCTCCCCTGCCCTAGTCAGATATGCCCCCCTCTCAGTAGGAAAGTCTCCCCACTAAGCCACTTGCACTATCAGTTGGGCCAGCTGCACCCCATACAGTCCTCAATCTAATGGGTTTCACCTCCCTGCCAGCCCTCAAAATTATCCAGTGAAGCCAATCACATCCTCCCAGGGCCAGGATACCAGGGGGCGGCCTCACCCTCTTGTTATTACAAAGCCTGCCTCCCACAAACACTTATGATTCCCTCTGCTCTCAATTGCAAACCCTGTGTGGCCTTGCGTGCAGGCAGTGTCCTCCTCTCCCAAACTATGGGCATATGTGACTAATAAACTACTGTCAGTTTCATCCATCTAGTGTCAGGTGTCATGTATTCTGCCATCTTACTATTTAGGAAAGGGAAACCCCTCCATCATCAATGCGGTGTGTAGGAAGTGATCAGCAAACTTCTCTGCTTGCAGATGGAACCAAATGGCTCAATGTCTAGATATGTGAAGTCCAGAAGGACTAAGAAAGTCCAATTCTCTTCCTCCAGCTAAGATCTGCATAAAGAAAGTCAGGCAGTTAATGACCTAACACAATTTGGCATCATCCAAGCTTAATACAAAGACCTTTCCAAGCATTTCCTATTGGTATTCTGCGACTACAAAGATGACAGCTGAGCTCCTTAGAAGATGCTGCCTGAGGGCAAGAACAACTTACCAGCATCTCTCCATTGAATCTGTCATTGTGAATCACCTAATGGCAAAGGCCATGCATAATACAGATGTTCTTAAAGAGATGGGCAGGACTTTGAAAACTTTTGCTTGGGAAACAAAGATCTCTGTACTCAAGTACTCTGATGAGACAAGATATATGGCTCCAGCAAAAAGGTCAGTTGTGTTTCAAAGCCAGTCATTCCCTCTGCTAGACAGTTTGGTGTAGAGATACGAAAGTTTGAAATGACTACAGCCATTCTGCCATTATGGAAATAAACCTGACATTACAGAAGACAGAACAACAGGACTTGAAGAAGCTGGCTCTTTGGCATCTTTAGCTACTGAATC
Source organism: Ailurus styani (assembly GCA_002007465.1). Taxonomy (NCBI): domain Eukaryota; kingdom Metazoa; phylum Chordata; class Mammalia; order Carnivora; family Ailuridae; genus Ailurus; species Ailurus styani. Next base: position 550,408 of record LNAC01000800.1, on the reverse strand, counting down.
AAACAAATTCTGAAACCAGCCTTATGGCCTTCCTATGTGTGGGGGACCATAAATCCCCTTTACTGTTTAAGTCAATTTGAATTGTTGTTGTTGTTGTTTTCTATAACCTGTTCTTAGTGATATAAGCAGTCCAGTCAGGGAATCATAAAGCAATACTTTTCTAAACCACTAAAAAAAGATGAGATTATAATTATTGGAATAGTTCCAGACACCTTAAGATTTAAATTAGATGCCTGTACCTCTGAAATGATTAACTCTTAATGCCTTTCAAGGAAAGGATTCACACTATGGGGTAGATAAAAACTGAAGAGACTCAGAGGTAGAAATAAGCAATAATGGTAGAATAGCAGGGAAGATAGGGCAGCAGCTAAGACCAAGAAGAAGTCCAGAGGAATGATACTTTTGAGTGGCAAAAATAAGATAGAAATATTCAAAGATGAGTTCACATAGACAGGAAAGACTTGTAGACACAAGCCAGGAGATGGACAAGAAATATTCTCAAAAGCACCATATAGGTTCAGAATGACATAGCTGTTAGTTATCATTTAAGAATTTTGGTCAATGTTTCTAAATCTTTACAGACTTTTATTAGAATATATTAACTAAGAGAGGGACTCTGATTCAGGAAGAACACAAAAATCAGAAAAGTTATTATCTATAAATATGTTTTTCAAAACTATGAAATAACCAGCTTAAATTTGGTGCATTTTTGTTCTCTTCTTTGTGACATTTTTCCTACTTGAAAAAAAATTTTTTTGATCAATTTCTTAAAAATCCGTAAGATCTTTTTTATATCTATTAAGTTCTATCATGGAGTCAAGGAATCCTATGTGTTCCACACCATCATACTGGTGAGCTTATCCAAATACAAATTGAATACATTTGTATACATTCCATACATAGGACTTCCTTGATAAATTTCGAGATGAGTCCAGAAAGGACCCAGAAAGGTTAAAGGAAGGGAAACCCTGTAAGTACTCATTATATAGAGCAAGGGTTACCTGAAAGGGATGGGGTGAGTACCCAGGCAACATTTCTACTCATGGTCCCCACGGCTTCCCATCACCTACAAATTAAAATTTAATTATGTGTTCAGCAATTAGTCATATATTCCACCTATGTGACTAACCCAGTTTATGGCCTTTTTTTTTTTTTTAACTTAGCACATCCACAAAGATGAAACCTGTACTTCCTATAATCCTCCTCATTGTCTTAAAACATAACATTATTTTTGCTTAGAATGCATTTTTACCTACCTATTACTTATACACACTTATATGTAACAACTTTAGTAAAGCTTTTCTTGACATATCCAACCTCATCTAAATATCCCAGTATTCCTCAATTATCTCTGTACACCACCACATTACAACTCCACATTTTTGAATTTCAGTCCCTTGCTTATGACCCTGACCTATAGACAGGGAACGTGTCTTATTTATTTCTATTCTCATGGTGCTTTGCACAAACTGGGCTCACAGTACCTGTCATGTGAATGAATGAATGATCCAGGAAGTCCAGCTTTATCAATTGATAGTAAAATGTATTGATTATTTTTATGTTCACTATAAAATCCTTCTAAAACAAAAATAGTGTTCCTATTTAAGTGCAGAAATTTAAATATCAGGATTCTTTTCTTAGTTTAACTTATGGCTTTAATTCCTGTTAAATATAAGTGGTTTTCGAAAAGGTTACTCATATATCAGTTTCTAGGCTATCTTTCATTTATTGCAATAACAACGAAATTCACTCCCCTGAATGTACCTACTCTTCCCCGATTCCTTTTGGTCCAAATATGTTCCTTGGGGAGGGGGGAGGATGGATGTTTTGATTAGTTATGGTTTTTACTTTTCTGATAAATTATTGAAAGTCTCTTAGTGATGATGGGAACAAGGGCACATACACTCCTGAAAGAAAAGGGGGACTCCTATGAAATGAGATTGAAGAAATTTGGGAAACTGAAATTTTCAAATTTCTTGTACACTGAAGGTCAATGTATGTGTGTGGAAAGGCTTCTTGATGGTAGGTTTCCCTATCCACAATAAATCATGGTTTTAACTGACTCTCTAAATGATGGAAATAAGGAAATTCCATACAGAGAGACTTGCATGTGAGATATAATAAATATTCCAAATGAAGTAATATCAGACTTTAAAAAACGACCCACGTAACTCTAATTGAACCTTTGCACTTTGACTTCTGTTAGTTTCTTTTGTTTGCTTTCTAAGCGGAATAGACATAAAGTAAAACCCTTTGATAGGTTTCCATGCAGAGAATAGGTAGTGATAGCATCACAAAGCCCTTACCAACAAGGCCACATTGCTTATCACAGCCAGATGAATTATTCACCATTTCAGCCTTCTTTCAACATTGGGATATGGAAAGAAGGTGAACTTTATAGTCAGCTTTGCACTTCTGGGGTCAGCCAAGCACTTATCTTCAGAGCAGCAGAGGAACGTTAATTTTACAAGGTCCTCTACTCGATTCTCCTGGAATGGAAATCCAACCAAGACCTTATCAGCCCAAGAGATCAGCCTTGGAGCAATATGAGAATAAACTCACCTTGAAAAGAATAAACTCAGGCAGGGAAAGGGATGGATTTTACTGCAGTGAATTTGCAGTTTCAGATATGAAGCTGCCTTCAATTTGTGCATAAGTGTCATTTTTCTTTTCACCTTTTCATTGGGGCTTCCTATCTTTCCACTGCACTTCAGAAATACAGAATTCAAGGTTTCCTGTTTCTCTGACTCCATTACCCTAAGATGCTAATAATCCCTTAGCCATTATATTTCCCCCAACTACAGGGTGTGTTTAAGGCCCAAATAAAACATTTGCCATATCTGTCTTTCATCTTCCTCTTTGCACTATTTTCTCCCATACAGGTCCCATTGTCTTCCTTGTCTTTGTTTTAAGCTCACCAGTTGCTCTCAGCAAGTCAAGTGGTAACTAATTTATAATGAAGTTAGACAATTCATAAGATTTTTTTTATCCAGAAGGAATTTCATTTAAGGAAGGCACAGAGCAGCAAGTAACCCAAGCAGATCAGTTTCTTGGTAATTTTTTTAATTCAGTCTTTCATTACATTCATTCTTAAAACATTAATTAAACACTTCTGATGTGCCATACTTGGCAAAGTGGAGAGAGAAACTCGGGCACTTTCCTTAAGGAATATAACTTTTAGTGAAGACACAAACATAAAGTAATTATTATAAGTGCTTGTTTATCATAAGAGACTGACAAAGGGAACTCTGGAGGCAGACTAGGGTAAATGGACAACAACAGTTTTTCTACTAGGATTCTCCCACTTCTCTGGGGTGATGTTCTTTCTGAGGGTATCACGGTTCAGAGAGTGTTTGAGATAACAACTTCTAGACTCTCAGCAGCTTCTATGTCATCTGCTCTGAAACTGATCTTCCTCCCTGGTTTTCCTCTTCTGCCTACCTCCTCTCAGCAGCCAGTCTCTAAAAGGCTTACTAGGGCACATCACCCCAAGGTAACAGAACCTAAGTCTAGGACATCAAACAAAGGAACAATTCAAAATGATGGTTTCTGGCCCAAGAAAGTGAAAGATTCTGCTGACTAAGAAATTCTTTTACAAAGCAGGTGCTTTCAATGAGTTGCTTTCAACAAAATTGAAGGAGGGCTAACTGAATTCATGGCATATAGAATATCAAAGATTTTTTTTTGTACAAAACTGTATCTTCTTTGTTTTGGTTACCTTAATTTCAGAACAAAACAAATGAACAAACAAACAAAAAAACCCAGTACACATCCAAACCCTTTGTCAAATATGGGAAAGGATAGGACTTGAGGCCTCAGACATGCTAGGTCACTGTGTGTGTGTGTTGTCTGTTTGCGTATAATTCATAAAGAAGTCAAAGAGCTGAAAGACACGTGTTTAACGAAAGTCTTTCCATTCTAATCTTCATATGTACAAGAACAAAATTTATCATGCTTAATCTTTAAAAACTGAAGCCAGAAAGGATATTTGGTGAATTCTGCCTTATTCTAGAGATGATTAATATTCATAACTAGTTGCATGAATTTAAAGTTAAAAGCAAGAGCCCTTTTATGTCATTAAGAAATTAGTTCCAATTTTACTTTTTCTATTTGAAATATTTATCAAAATGTAAGACAGTATATATATCATTTTGACCAATTGTTTACTATAATGGATAATTATAATGATAACTCGATCCAGAAAAACTTTTTAACACTGAGAACCTGTGGTCACTTAGAACCTATGAAATTATTTTTTAATGAACTTTAAAATACTATTTATTTATTTATTTATTTACTTACTTACAGTTTGCAAAGAAGTATGGGAGAGTGATCAATAAAAGTTTTTTGAACATAAAACATTAAATTTAGATCAGTTCCCTGGTGGACATGAAATGGAGATGTGAGTTCAGGGAAAGAAGAGCTTGTTACCATGCATAAAAATAGGTTTCATCAGGAAAAAGGCTCAGAAAAGAGGAAATGAAAGTAGAAGAAAAGAGCAGTTTAGGGAGAGTACATGGCAAGTACCAAAGTCTGAATTCAAGACAAGGCTTTGCCAAATGAGGGGACTGTCAGTGATTCTGGAATGACTCTTACCTCTGTCAGTGAGAGAGACTGAGCTCTCCTAAGACTTCAGCCTCTTCCCAGAGTGCTTGGCCAGAGAAGTTGATGTTTTATTCAAGTCCAGTGATTTTGAGTTGAGTCTGGAATGTCTCAGGTTCTCCTGGACTTGGAAGTAAATTCCAAGGTTCAGCAAAGAAAGCTCACTATCCCAGCAGCCAAGAAAATTAAAGTTAGTAAGGGTCAGAGGAATGTTATAATCCTGTTTCTGTTCCTCACCTGAAGTCTTTCCATCCAGAAGATCCATATCCAGCTAGTGCATGTATTGGAGAAGCATTAAGTGGGAAGCACGTTGTCACTATTGCTCAGTGAGGAATTCTACCTCATATGTAAAAGACACAAAAAGGAAAAGAAAAGAAAAATGTTCCATGAGCAATCCATCCAGACTTGAGTCTTCCAAGTAAAATTGTGGGTAAGCAAATCAGGACAGCAGCTGGCTCCTAAAGACACATTTGGATAAAGCACAGCAGAACAATGTGGAAGTGACGGCCAGAACTTTTTTTCTGGTTATATATAAAAAGCCTACAGGCAAGCTTGCGAATTTTTAACTCCCACATTTTCAATTGTAAACATAGATATCTACATAAAATCTGTATTTAAAAAGAAAAGAAGAGGAGGACGAGAAAGGACAGAAATCTCTTGAAGAGATTTTAAATATCTAAAATGTAGAGGGTTCTTAGTGGCATCAGTCATCACAGGTGTGTCTTTTTCTCCGGGACCTCTCAAGTCCTGATGAGGAGTGTAGAAAGATTACGTTAAGCACCACTGAGGTTTTACAGCACTGGTTGGGATGGAAAGGTGAGAGGAGAAGGACATGAAGGTGACTGGCATGAGAATGACCCAAATAATGGACTTTGGGACCCAGGCTGCCTAGAGGCGGGTCCAGAGGCAAAAGTTGTGGCTACAGCTGGAACACACAGACTCATAGGCCCTGGGGCAGGAGCGGGAGGTGTGGTGTGTGGAGGGCATAGGCAGATATGCAAGTGACAGTGATTGTGGGCCTAGGGGCAGGAGTGATGGAGAGAGAGCTGGAGTGCAGCCAGAGAGTGATGTTTGGGAACTCGGACACTAGAGAGGGATGTAAGTCATCAGATAAAAACCAAGGGGGGGGGGAATATTTTGGAAGTCTGTTGGGATGATGAGTCCATTAATTTCTACTGTAAAGAAAGTGCAGTTCTCTGCCTTGCCCTGACCACCCCCCCAAAGCTGGCATGTTGTTTAGGATTTTATAAATGCACCTTAGTTCTTTCTACACAATGTGAAGTCAAAAGCAAGAGTCCCAGATTTGGGTTGTATCCACACAATAAAAAGTATGAAAAGGAAGAGAGCGAGAACTAGGGAGAGGGAGGGGGAGGAGGGAGTGAGGAACAAGGAGAGAATGTGGGAGGGAAGGACAGGAAGAGGAAGGAGAGGGGGGAGAATGAATCTGAATCTAATTTGTGGATTCATTTCTAGAAACTAAACTAGAGTTAAATAATTCTTTTTCAAGTCACCTTGACCTTATTATGGTCTTAAAATTAAATAGAAAGGAGTAATATCAGTCCTTTTAAAATGGGAGGCAATCACATTGACGAAAGGGCTGTCACTGAACCAACTGGCTTAGGTCTTTCTCTAGCTTCCTATCCCCTGCAGTATGCCCATAAAGACAACCCTGTGATTTTTTACTGGACATCTACTATATGCCAGGCTCCAACAGTACCCAAGTATTTGGAGTTCTGAGGGTGTCTCTCTCTCTCTACCTATGTGATCTTTTTACCTGCATCTTCCTTTCCCTGGAATATACTTTCCCCGCTTTTCCTCCTGAAATAGTCCTAGCCTTTTATCAAAACCCAACACATATCACATACTTTATGAGGCTTCCTCTCTTAGGCAGATGAAGATGCATCTTCCTCTATTAAGTTCATTATTACTGCTATTGTAATATAGCTGTTAATATCATTTTTCTAGCCACAATATCATGTTTATCCCCAAAACCAAACACACTCTTAGGTGAATGGAATATATTAAGTATTTGTTGAATTAATGGTCTGATGCATAAATCAATTAATGAATGCATCTGCACCGATATATTCTTAACTCTTCTGCACCAATAAATCACTACGCACAAAGGGAAAACTTTGGGCTCCAGTCATAAATTCCAGGCAAGTAATATCCTCTGTGTTTTAAGAAGCCCTTCCAAAGACATCTTGCATTATTTGCATTATTATCTAATATTGATAATGACAACAGTAGGATTTTTACTGAGAATTTCAGGAACCTTGATACTGGTGACACTGAGTATCAAATATAAGAAAAGGAACTGGATAAAGAAGGTGGTTGGAATAAGCATGTTAAATCGAGGCTAAATGTCTCTGCTATGTACTGCAGAAGCTCGTATTCCTCCTCCTTTCCTGCTGACTCCCACCTCTCTCGCTTGTTAGGAAATTGTCTTCACAGTGTTCATAGGAGCAACCAGATATTGTTGGAAATGACACTGTAAGTAAATTAAGTACAGGATAGTATAGGCCGATGAAGTACTGTAATTTAATTTTATTGCATCAGTGGCAATAGTAAATAAATGCACAGCATAACATGCTGAGATAGTCTATTGATCTTTTCAGTCAATATTGGATAAAAATTCCTAACAAAACATAAAATTACAATATTTTTAGAAAGATATTATTTTCAGCTTTTAATACTACAAGGTAATTGTTTCATTTTACACACATCTATTATATATGAAGATGACCAAGAACTGAATTCGTAGTTGATTCTATCACATGTAGTAATAATACATTTATCCCAAGGTTACTTATTTTGTTATCTCCTGGAAGTAGTCAGCCTAAGGATAGGATAAGCTTGAATGTTTATGTTTAACCAAAAAGATGTTGCAAAATCCAGGGACCCAAGGAAACCTCAAGGTTTCCTTCAGAGATAAAGTGTTTCCTTCTAAGAGCCCACTTCCAATTTATAATCTTGATTATCTATTTAACACGTTATACAAATATATATGTATGTGTATATATATAAACACACACAAACATATATATGTATATGTATATATGTATATGTATACATATATATAACACACTATATATATTTTGTGTGTTAGAGAGGATTTCCATGATGATAAACTGATGGTTGCTTTCTTGAAATAGAAGGCATGCTTCAGAAAATATGGTTAAAAACAAGCTGAAAAATAAACAAATAACTACAGAGATTTTCAGTACAGGGAACATTGTTTCACCTACCTAAGCAGCTGCTTTGGTTGTTTTGGATTTTAGTCTGCCTGGGAAATAACTGATAATAATCCTCTCTTCGTTGAGAATCAAAATTGTTTTTAAATGAATACAAATTTCACCGGAAAATATGTCATATCTAGAAATTGATTTTACTTTTCTTGTCTTGGTGAGTCTTTACTGAGATCATCTTTACAATTAAAAAACTTCAATGAAATTCAACCAGTACATACTATATGCCTACTATGTGCCAAGTACTATGATAGTCTCTTAAGAAATGGAGGGATGATTGGCATGCGACTCCTATTATTATGGATTGAAAATTTTAGTGGGCCACTTCAATTTAACTGGAAGTGGCTGCTATGCCCCTTTGGGGGGTCATATGGAGAACTTAAGTTATTATGGGTTCTAAATAGGGGGAGTCAGAAATATAACACGAGAGTAAGTTGTGTCATTTTTGAAGTACTAGGACTCATTTTTTAATATCTCAAATAGAGGTTTTTGTTTTCTTTCTAATTGCAGTTCCCTCTAAATGCTAATATTTCCCCCTAAGGACGTTATACATGGTACATCATTTAAAAATCTAAAGCTTTTTTCAAGAAGAAATTTTATTTAAATAAGGCATTTAGCTAGGTAATTTTGAAAAGAATTATTGTTGCGGTTAAAAATTAAATGATCTCCTGGAGACATTTTCCCCCCTCATTCTCCAATATGTCTTCTTCCTTTTTGACATCATTGCTTTAATGTTTCAGATGTTAGAGAAAAAGGACTAGTCCTTCTATATATGAGGTGGGATTCTGAATCAAAAGTGAATTCTGGGGCACCTGGGTGGCTCAGTGGGTTAAAGCCGCTGCCTTCGGCTCAGGTCATGATCCCAGGGTCCTGGGATCGAGGCCCACATCGGGCTCTCTGCTCAGCAGGGAGCCTGCTTCCTCCTCTCTCCTCTCTCTCTGCCCGCCTCTCTGCCTACTTGTAATCTCTCTCTCTGTGTCAAATGCATAAATAAAATCTTAAAAAAAAAAAGTGAATTCTGAGCCAAGGTATATTGGAAACCTACACACTTTGTCTAATAGAATAAAATTTCCATGGGGAATACCATATATATTCATCCTGGGACTTTCAGCCTCCTTAAATTCTATCATTGCAATAGAATTAAGCTCTCGTTGGTAACTCTCACTATCGAGGATGATAAAATGAATGGATTAATCCTGAAGGAAGCAGGTCCATCAAATAGTAGCTAACTTTATTAGAAAAAAATGAATGTCTATGACTATGAATATTAAAATAAAGCTGATCTTTTTCTGTTTATTCTTCACACAAGTTTATGAGATACAGAGGATAAGAGATCTTAGAAATGCATTCCACAATGAGAAAGTGAGTACAAAATCAGGGAAAAGGGGAACCCTCTGAAATTGAAATGCATCCAAATCAATGTATTACACCAAAAAATGAATGAATGCAGTCATATATGGAAACAACCTATGTGTCTATCCTCAGAAAATTTTTCAAAATAAAATTTTGAGGAAATAGGAATAATATCTCTCCCCAATCCAATTAGACTAACTGGATTCCAGCTGAGGAAAACTATAATCTATGTTTTTGGGTCTTAACTGATCTTGAAAAGGCAAATAAGTTTTGATGATTGAAAATGTATTTAATTTAATAATAGAAACTTGCCAAACCTTACTTAGCACCACCCAAGAAAGAGAAATATTTCAGAAATTCATCCAATTCTATTCGCTCTATTTTTATGCCAATCAAACCACATTCTGGTTCTCAGTTTTCAATTCCAGGATACCTTGAAAATGTGTTCTGGTTAAGTGACACAAAGTTATAGAATAGAATAGCTGTCTAGTGAGTAGTTATCCCAGAATGACTATAAATCTGGCACTTGGGACTGGGACAAGGTCTGTCATCACTCCAGGACCTCTTGGGTACAGGACCTCATGCCTATTTGTGTCTTCTTCCCTCTTCAATATGTACTATAGTTGTTATGAGAATAAAGTGTCTCAGGAAGAAAACCTCATTGCTGGCTACCTAATACTGCTTCTGAAACTGAGATAAAAGCTTCTCGATAGCCTGAATTTGGGTCAAAATTGAGAATGCCAAGGCCTACCCCTGATAATCAGTAAATCTAAGAGAATAAAGATAAATGGAAAACCATGAAAAGGCATTTGATAAATACCTGGGGAGACTTCCTATGTTGAAGGAACCACTATCCACATACGAGGACCAAAAAAAATTTTTTAAAGCCATTTGATTATAGCTTCAAGTATAGAAAAAATCAATCATCATCACTGAAACATAAACTTAATAGGCAGATTCATAGTTGACCTGGAAAACAGGTATGAAAAGCTCTACTTTCCCCTGCCCCGGGGGAGTGAGAAGTGATTTTCTCTTACCATTCCCCTCCTGGGAGGACCAAGCAGGAGACAGATGTAAGGTCTGCTTTGCCAGGCATAGACTGAACTCCACACAAAACCGGAAGGAGTTTTTGTCAGGTGAACTCCACCTGCCACTGCCTTGAGACCTCAGAACTGCACCGATATTAAAGAGGCATTCATTTTCATGCCTGATTTTCCTTAGGCTCAATTCTACTGTTTTATAGGTGAACATGACTCTGGCAACTACTAACACTTGTATGTTAATGACAATGTTAATAACTACACTGAAACCAGTGACATTTTAAACATGCATATCCTTTATACATTTTGAAGTATGCTCATTCTCCTTCACATGAATCCTCATGGTGAGTCTGGGAAAAGAAGATGGTGATAGTCACCCCATTTAACAGATAAGAACACTGCAAATCAAAGTACTTCTTTGGATGTTCAACAGCAGGTTAGGAGAGCCTGGAATAAGATCAGAGGACTCAAGTTTCTCCTTCAGAAGCATTTCCTGCTATTGGTCACAGCCAGGCACTCTGAGTCACAGGAAGTGCTTACTTTGGGGCAGATGGAAGACAACTCTGGAGGCCTAGAAACAAGGCCTAAAGGGAACACCCAAGTCTAGCTTTATGCCTTCCATCCTCTTCATTACTCGCCTTCACCCTCTAAGGCCCACGTATCCAGATGAAAAAATGGCAAATCAACATTATTTTTTTATAATTGGCATAAATCCTAATTCACACCATGTATGTGACTGATGACGACTGTGGCAGTCTACAAGGGGCTGTCACTCCAGAGAGGCACGCAGCTTCGTCGTACCCCACAGGGCAGCTGAGTTGGGATGGGAAAAGGAAAACACAGAGAGTAACCATAGACCCCTACAAAAAAATAAAATAAAATGAAAAGAAAGGTTAAGGTAGAAATGGAGATGGCACATGAAGATACTTTTATTTCTCTCCATCTTCTAAGAGGAGAGAATGAGCTTTTAAGTGTTTTGGGAGAAAAATGCAGGGAAAATTTAAAAGACAAGAGCGAGTTAGAGGATGATTTTTATTTTTTTTTTATTTTTTTTTTATTTTTTTTTTTTAAAGATTTTATTTATTTATTTCACAGAGGGAGAGAGATCACAAGGAGGCAGAGAGACAGGCAGAGAGAGAGGGGGGGGGGGAAGCAGGCTCCCCGCTGAGCAGAGAGCCCGATGCGGGCCTCGATCCCAGGACCCTGAGATCATGACCTGAGCCGAAAGCAGAGGCTTTAACCCACTGAGCCACCCAGGCGCCCTAGAGGATGATTTTTAAACAGTACATTTTAAGTGCTTTCCTTTTGAAAATGTCTGAGAGAATTATTCCGTATGTGCAACCAAATATGCAATTCCCTTGGACATTCATTTTTTTTATTACCTTAGCAGCCGATCATGAAAAAGAAACAGACTCTGGCTTTTTCATTCTAAACAGAAGAAAGCAAGCTTTGAGGACTTGCGAATGCAAGGTAATTGGAGAGAAAAAATAATCACAATTAAAGAGGATAAAATGTTAAAGGGAAAGGGAAGGACCTAGAAGAAGGGAGCTTAGCAACTCATCATGTGGCAAAAATGACGGTGCCTCGCAAGAGGAGCATTGGTGACTTCAATACAAGCCCCTGAGAGGAAGGCATTTTCTTAGTCACTCTTGGATTGCCTCCTACTGCTACTGAAACACTTTGAATTTAATAGACAAAGGTTCAATGTATGTTTGGATGTCGACCTGAGGGTATCTTTGCTTCTGATGAATGAGAAACTACCATTGCTCATTGTCTACTGAATTCCTAGAAATACAGGAATGTAAGACCAGAGAAGTAATTTGATGTACTACACACCTCGTTTAATAGTTTTTCTTTCAGTCTGGCTTTTAGCAGAATGAAGGGGAGAGAGCCCAAGGCTACAAAAAGGTGGTAAATGCTGAGTCTCGGGTGCCTCGGTGGCTCAGTGGGTTGAGCCTCTGCCTTTGGCTCAGGTCATAATCTCGGGGTCCTGGGATCAAGTCCCGTATCGGGCTCTCTGCTCAGCAGGGAGCCTGCTTCCCCCTCTCTCTCTGCCTCACTCTCTGCCTACTTGTGATCTCTCTTTCTGTCAAATAAATAAATAAAAACCTTAAAAAAAAAAAAAAAAGGAGCTGAGTCTCAGCTCAGTCTGACTAGCTGTATAACCTCTGTCAGGTGACTAAATCTGTCCAGGGTTCACTTCAGTGAAATGTACAGGGAAGGAGGTGCATTCTGTGTACATTGCTTTAGAGTCCCTGTCCTAATCACTCGACTGTCAGTGGAAAATAACCAAATACACATTTTCAACTGCCTTAATAGATGATTCAATATGAAATATGTACAGTTTTTGTAGTGATGGCTTTATTTTGAGTGCAGTGGAGATTACTACGCAAGGAAAACCACCCTCTTCATTCCTACCATCCATGAACTCAAGCAGAGTTGCAGGGGTTGGGGAAATATTGCTTCAGCCTTCAGTTATAAGCATGTATGAAGGATTTGCTATAACTATGATTAAATGGCAAGAGAGGGTTTCGCTTTTCTTTCTGACCTTATTCTCTGTAATATTGAAGATAAAAAATAAAATATGAGAATATGCTTGGTTTCCCTGATTACGAAAAGGTTTGCAACTATTATTGTAGTTTTACAACTGAAAAATCTAGAACAGTTGTCTGTGCTAGTGTTTAGGCTCTAAGCTTTTCAAAATAAGATGAGTTGTACCGATTTCTGCATCCAGAGCACGTAGCCCTGTCTCTGGCACAGGAAATGGTGCTCAGAATGTGTCTATTAAATTGTATGGTATGGGTTGATTAAGAAACAGTTGCAAGTAAAATGTCCTAAATACTCAAATTGTAAGTATATTGACTAATGAATTATTGGGAAGGGAACACATATATATATATATATCTGCCACCCAGGGCAAGAAATTATATATATTGTAGAAACCCTTCCCGTCCACTCTTCTTTCCTGTAGAGATTCATCACCTGAATTCTAACATGATAGAATATTTCTACCTGCTTTTGAACTTTATATGAATGGTATGTTACAATATGTACTCTTTCATGTCTAGCTTCTTTCATTCATTGGAGTGTTTGCTATATTCACCCATGTTATTGCTTGAAGCGCTAATCCAGTCATTTTCACTGTAGTATATTAAACCACTTATGAATGAAACAAACTTTTTCTTCTTATCAGTGATACTATTGATCAACCTTTGAATAGCTTCCAGACTCAGGTTCCCATGACAATGTTTCTGTGAATATCCTGGTATCTTTCCTGTGGCGTAGAATGGGAATACCTTCTGGCATGTGAATGCATTTCTGTTGGGTAGATACCTAGACATAGAAATGTGGCTTCATTCGGTAGGCATTTATTTGGGTGGGTAGATAATTATAGGTTGAGTCCCCAAAATGGCTGTTCAAGTCTACACTCTCTAGAAGTATATCACAGTTCAAGCTGTCTCACATCCTCACCAATAGTGCATTGTTGTCAGTCTTTTCACCTGTAGCCATGGTGGCCAATGTGTGATGGCATCTCATTATGGCTTAATTTACTTTTCCTTCATTTCTAGTCATTGCCTTTTGTTATCTTTGTTGGCCATTAAGATATGCTTTTTTGTGTGAATTGCCTGTTTAAGTCTTTCATGGGTGTTTTGAATAGGTTGTCAGTCTTTTCCTTATTCATTATAAATTTATGTATAAATAATTTATGTATTATGAGTACCAGTTCCTTGTTGAATATATGTATTATAGGGATCTTTTCCCACTCTATGGCTTGCATTTCCACTTTATTAACTGTGTCTTTTAATAAAGAGAAATTCTAAATTTTAATGTATGCAATCATTTTATTCATTTATTGAAAAGGTTCTCTTTTCCTGTCTGTCCTGTGGTACTACCTTTTCATAAATCAGGTGTGAATTTGAATCTGAACTCTCTATCCCCAACCCAATGATCAACTTCTCTGATTTTATGTTGATATCACATTATTCTAAATAATGATTACAGCCTTCTAAGAAGGCTTGATTATCTTATAGTGTAGAGTCTTCATCTTAGTTCTATATTTCAATGTTAGAAATCTTAAGTCTTCTTGGCCCTTTGTATTTCTATACATACTTTTAAAAAGTTTATAATTTTCCACAGGAATGAACTGCTAAAATTTTATATTGTGATGCCCTAACTACATTGAATATGCATATCAATTTATGGAGATTTTACTTCTTAAAAATATGGCCATTTCCAATTCATTGGTGTAGTAATATTTTATATTTTGTCTGAAAAGGTCTTGCACATCCTTCAAATAGGTTTCTTGATAAGTATTTTTTTGTTAAGACTGTTGAAAATAACATGGTTTTAAAATATTTTTTAATTGCTGTTCAGTGTTATTTAGAAAAACATTGATTTTTGTAACTCTCCTATGTATTCGACAACCTTTCTAATTTTACTTATCAACTGAAATAGTTGATCTGAAAATATGTGTGTATGTGTGTATATAGTCAATTCTCATTATTCACAGATTCCATATTTAGGAATTCACCTACTCACTGAAATTTATTTCTAATACTGAAATGAATCTATGTGGCATCTTCATGGTCACTAGTGAACAAGTGGAGAAAAATTTGAAACACTGACACATACATTCCCAGATAAGATAGAACAAGATGATACTCTGCCTTTTTGTCTCACCTCTCGTACTATAAACAAGTGTCCTTTCTGCATCCATTTGGTGCCATGTCTTTTGCATTTTTGTGCTTTTTGGGGTGATTTTATTGTTTAAAAGCTTACTGCTAATGTGTGTTGAGTATTACTAAGTATTATTAGCCTGTGATGTGCCTTACAGGAAAGATACGTGTCTTAAATAAGCTTTCTTAGGCATGAGTTACAGTGTTGTTGGGCATGAATTCAAAGTAATAAATCATAACTATATCTTTATTTTTGAGAAATATCTTTTCTACATAGTATATATTTTAAATATTGTCTGACAACATTTGTGATTTAATTGGAGTTTAAGTCCATTTATATTTAATGATTATGATTTATGATTAAATCATGATTTAATGATTGCTCATATTATGTGATTTACCTACAGGTTACTATTTATTTTCTATTTATATCATAGATAATTCTTTTTCCATTGGGTTAGTCATTTATTTTTATTATACCATTTTAACCTGTATTCACTTATTAATTTTAAGTACTTTTATTATTAGCTTAGTGTCTTAGAGGTTGCGGCATACATAATTGACTTCTACAAATCTACCTTAAACTGGAACTTTTACCACTTACCAGAAAATATAAGAACATTAAACTATCTTTTTTTTAAGATTTTATTTATTTATTTATTTGTTTATTTATTTATTTATTTGACAGAGAGAAAGTACAAGCAGGGGTAGCAGCAGGGAGAGGGAGAGGCAGGGTCCCACTGAGCAGAGAGCCCAACATCGGGCTCGATCCCAGGACCCTGGGATCATAACCCAAGCCCAAGGCAGACACTCAACCACCTGAGATGCTCGACTGCCTGAGCCACCCAGTCATCCCCAGAACATTAAACTCTCTTAACTCCATTTTCCCTTCTGCATTTTGTAGATGTTTTCATATATTTTAATCCTGCTTAAATTTTGTATCCTACACTATATTACTATTGCTTTAATCAGGGTTCAGTAAAGTACAGCGTATGAGCCAGATCTAGGCTTCAGTTTGTTTACCTATGGCTTGTGAACAATGAATTTTTTAATGTATTTCTTAAAATGTTTAATGAAAAGAAGGAAAAATATGCAACAGAAGCCATATGTGGCCTGCAAAGCCTAAAATATTTGCAACCTAACCCATGATGGAAAATTTTGCTGATCCATGCTCCAAACTATTAATACTAATTTGGAGTAACCAGCATGTTTAGCTTTGCGGAGATCTTCTGTCCTTTTTACATTATCAGGTTCTGCCTTCGATCATGTCTTTCTGCTTGAAGAAGTCCCTTTAGCATATTCTTAGCACAGGTCTGTTGGCAATACATTTTCTCATTTCTGGTAGATATTTTTGCTTCATAAAAAATCCTAGCTTGTCAGTTATTTTCTTTCAGCTCTTGTCATCATTTCTTCTTTAAAATCAGCTATGTCTTATTGTTGCTCTTTTGTGGGTAATGGATTTATTTTCCTTCTGGCTGCTTTCACAGTTTTTCTCTTTGTCTTTGGTTTTCTGATATTATAATATGTTGTAGCTAGTATTTTCTTTTCTTTATTTATTCTGTTTGATATTCTGTTTGTAGCATTTCTTGAATCATCAATTTGATTTCTTGAAAGAGTTATGGAAAATTCTCAGCCAGATTTTCTCCAAATATTGCTCCTAGCCCATTCTCTTTTTTCTGGGACTCCAATTATTTATGTGTTAGAGTATTTAACCAAGTTGCATATTCTTATGATATTTTAAATTTTCTATTCCCTTCTTAAACCTCAGTATTTTCTAATGATCAATCCTATAATTCTTTTTCTCCTATATCCAATCTGCTATTAGGCTTATTTATTAAACTTTTAAGTTTTTATTTATTTTCTTCATTTCTAAATTTCCATTTATATGCATGTATGTATGTATAGTCCAGTTCTCTAATAAAATTGTCTATTTTTTGGACATAGAATTTTGCTTTTGGGTCAAATGTGTAGCTTTTTTGTTCTCTGCAATACTTTTTTTTTATTGAATATTTTGAGCTTATTTATTTCACAGTTCATGACCATTAACTCTGTTGTGGATATCCTGTTAGTTTGTTCACAAAGGCTAGCTTCTCTTGGTGTTTAAATCATGCTATCTTATCTTTTATTTTCCTGATTATTTTTTATTGAATACTGGCCATTGTACAGAGATACTTTGAGGAGAAGGTAAGTGTTATTTTCCACCAGAAAGTATTTACATCTAATTCACATAACTGTATGGGAACTAACAATTCTAAACAACTTCGCTTTTATCAGAGATGAAGGTGATTTTAATCTGAGATTACATTTTTGTCAGGCCAGTCTATTTCTGGCTGAAAAGTGGTCTCATCTCTCTGAGTTTCCTTTACACAAATTTTGGGCTCAATATATACACATGAGCTTTCTGAGGCCTCCTAATAATTTTTAGCTTTATATTTGATACAATTTTCTAGTTGTTTTCAGTGGGAAGGTCTTTATTATTATTATTATTAATTACCTATTCTGTCATTTTAGAAACAGAACTCCTATAAAGGCATTTTTAAAAATATGATCATCTAATATTCCCAAACAGAAAATAAAGATCATAGAAAATTTTTAAACATTTGGAATGCATGTATAATGCATATATGGTCTGGATTTTTAAAAAACAGTACAAACATATGGATACTTATCAGCCTATACTTTTTTCTCTTTGGTTATTATTAATATATATTACTGTACTTGCAAAATAAAGCATATGAAACAGTGAACCACCCCCCAAAAGTTATTCTGTGAAAGGGATATTAATTTGATTGAACAATTTTAGGGACGAAGGCTCAATTATGAGCTGATGCCAACATCTAATAACATTAGAGTTAATAAATAAGAGGAAAGAGAAAAGAAAAAGACTATTTTTTAATTTGGGGCCCTAGCAAGAACTGATATAAACAATTGGTCTGTTCATGAGATGTTTTGAGATTTGACTCAGCTCTGACAGTCTGCTGGAACAAGGCATTAAAGATGGCAATCCAGTAGTAATCAAGATTTATCTAAGAGAGTTATTGTTCTCACAGCCAATAATATCCTCCTTAAGGAAGACATTTAGGAGACCAGAGGACCTCTACTGTACTGTTACTTCCCTTTTCATACACTGCCTTCCCAGGAAATAAGCTACCTGAAAAAACTGCTTGTCATGAATATATGTAGTGTGCTAATTCGCGAGAGAAGTTCTTTATATTATTGAAGTAGAACATCCTAGGAGCTATGCATTAGTACTGGCATTTACACTATGGTAGAGTAATACAGGGAAGTCAAGGCTTGTGAGTTCTGACTAAAGCAAATATCCATAGTGGAACCCAGAGATACACAGGAAATCAGGATATTTACATGATGTCAGATGTGGAGACTGAGATTAAATAATAAAGGGGAAAATACACATAGAAGGATCTTTTAAATGTCTCTCACACCTTTCCTGTACCTCTTGGGTGTGATTCCCCAGATCTCATTTGTGTTTCATTTGTTCTATACCAGGTCATCCTTTCCTTTCTCTGATCAGTTTTCAGACATCTGGAATAACAATAAAGGCATGAATAGACGAAGAAACATTCACCAGATTCACTCAACTTCCTACACGTGATTCTAGCAAGAAGTTTAAACATTCATGTCTATTATGTTGATTTATTGGTTTACAATGTAGTTAAACAGATGATGCAGTGTACCAATGATATCATCATGAAAAAGGAAATGACCTGTAGACTTGGTGTTTAACACTAAGATAAAGTGTGGTCAACAGCACTGTAGCTGGGTCTATAAAAGTACAAAAAAACAGGCCGCACCATGGTCAGTACAAACAGGATACTATATTAAGGATAGCATTGGTTGTTAACTGCTATCACTAATGCTAATAGCAACAATTGGATGAGTATTTTGCTAATATTCTAGACAAAGGATGAAGATAGTGTGTTGTTTGGTTCAAGTACCTTCCATTAAGTAAGAAAGTACCATATTTAGCATGACAAACCATTCACACAAAAAATTTTTATGTTATAGAATGTTAAGTGTTGATTAATAAAAATTACTCAAAGTGAGTATATTACCATTGAAAGACCATTGAGTAGAAGTGTGGGAATAAAATGGAATGGCTTCTTTAAACTGTTGAGTCAAGTTTTAGAAAAATATGAGAGAGGACATGGTACAATGGAGAATAAAAATTGATCAAGAAAAAATAAGCAATGGCTCAGTTTGAAGAGATATCAATAATGTTAAAGAATGACCCAAATTGTTTAAATAAAGAAAGGGAATTGAAATGTGTGATTGCTAATGTGTATGAGCTTGGTGGCGGGTGTGAGATTTGGATTACCAGCTGTGATTACTGTTATATAATATGAATATATGCGTATATATAGATAATATGATATATCTCTCTTCTAATACACTTAATTCAATTTAGCAGATCATTTAAAATATATATGTGTGTGTGTGTGTGTGTAGTAATCTTACTTGAATGTTTAAGAAAACCCTATTTTTATTAAAGCAATGTATCTGGTAGGCTGGTAGTCCCACTTGATTTCAAATCTATAGAAATTCTAGTGAAAATTGTTACACGGTGATACAGAGAAGATTCCCTTACATTAGTAACTAATGGTGGCACCGTGGTCCATGTGGACTGTACCTTTTTTTTTTCTTACCTCCATGGCAAAATAAATTCACATAAGGATTTATAATAAAAGGCATGGCTTTGTTTTTGTTTCTATGTTTCATTACTTAATAATACATTTCAGTGGGCTCCTCTGCCTCTCTCATCCTGAGCCTTTTATGTGTCCCATGAAATGTTCATGCCATTCCAAGAACGGCAAAGCAGCTGTTGGAAGCACTTGATATTGCTCAAACAATGCTCCAGCGCGCTCTGTAATTTCATAAAAGTCAGTCAAGGGAGGGTGGAGCTCTTAGACGTGCATAATGGGAACTTTTCCTGTAAAGAAAAATGGGCACCATTGCTTTGCCATTTGCATATAGATTTCCCCCCTACTGCTACCTGAGAAAATTAAGAGCTTCCACCCTATCAGTTTCTTAAACGTGTTCTTGAGAATGTCCACATTTATGTCAGCACTTTTTCGACATCCTAATGATGCTTTTGCGAGGACTATGGCATCTATATGGCTTGTTACCAGCTTAATGAAAAGTTGCTTTAGGTGTCAAAATAAATCTAAGAATGTTCTACACTTTAGCTGACTGTAATATATCATCATGGCCTGCTTAAGTAGTATAAACTGCAACATGATAAAGCAGCTAACAAAAACCTATGAGAACCAGTAGCTGGGATAATGGGCATTCAGTGTAAGGATAATATAGCAGCAATAAAAATTTCAATAACCAAAGGTTATATACCATACTTTTTAATGGAGTTCTTGGCTAACTGAGCTTTCTTCAACAGTAGAAACCTGGGTAGGATGATTCATTACAAACATTCCTCTGACTTTCTTCCCACTTGGAATAATATTAGTGAACAACTTCCTCAGGTCTTGAGATTCTTTTTTTGTTTAAATTGTACTTTTTGGAAATTGGATTGTGTCTTAGCTGTACTTACAGGTAAAGCTGCAAATTGGTTTTTCCTGAAGACAGTAGACTCAATGATTTTGTGATTTTTTAAATGAAAATACTATTTCCTGTAAACTGAAAGACAGAGCTCTAAGACTGACAGGTGGACACATCCCATGTCCACCCACAGTCATTTGTTTGATGATTGCTTAGTGACTTCTTCCTCTTAGACTGGGGTCTCACCATTTCTGGAATTCATACTATAATATCCTGCCATTGCACTTGACGTCATGGTACATGCTCTTTATTAGGACTCTATCATCACAACCTGCTGAAGTCTTACCCATTTGTTCTTCCCCATCCACTGCCTGTATTAAACATATTCATTTCTGTGAAAACTTCTCTGATAGCCTCAGCCAGAGTTTTTCTCTTCTCCACGGGAATTCCTATGGAAGGAATGTCATAGCCATGCTAGCCTGCAGTCACTAATTGGGTCGGAGTCTTCTCTCTGCTGAAGAGATCTTTGTCACCAACACAATACTTGCGGTTGATTTGCTGATGGAAAGTTAAAGTATGGGATGATTTTTTAAAGGATATGGACTTTACATTCTTTATTCTAACTTAAAACTGAGATAAATGAGATAATTCTTCAATCTTTGGGTACTTCCCAAGACTTTGATTTGAATATAAATCTGGTTTTTGTGATCTGGTTATTTTTCTTGCATGAACTGTTCCCTAAAAAGATCATCTATGATTTTCATATTGAGGCTCTTTTTTTTTTAAGATTTTATTTATTTATTTGACAGAGAGAGAGAGAGAGAGATCACAAGTAGGCAGAGAGGCAGGCAGAGAGAGAGGAGGAAGCAGGCTCTCTGATGAGCAGAGAGCCCAATACGGGCCTCGATCCCAGGACCCTGAGATCATGACTTGAGCCGAAGGCAGAGGCTTTAACCCACTGAGCCACCCAGGTGCCCATATATTGAGGCTTTTTAGAGATTCATTTAGTTAGTTTATAGAGAGAAAGGGAAAGCCAGGGTGGGTCAGGGCTGGGAAGGGACAGAGGGAGAGGGAGAGAATCCCAAGCAGATATTCCACATTTAATGCAAAGCTGGATGCAGGGCTTAAACCCATGACCCTGAGATCATGACCTGAGCTGAAACCAAGAGTCAGATGTTCAACTGACTGTGCCACCGAGGATCCCCCATATGGAAGCTCTTTAAACTAGAGCAACATCTTATATACACTTGTGTAAAAATCTGAAGGAAAAATATGTATAGACTCTAACATTTTTTTCCTCATATATTTGTCATTGTCCTGCCTTGACTGAATTTGACAGCAGGACTATATGGTGACTCTTTTTGTAACTAACAAATTGAGTTAATGATCCTTTCTAAGGCATTGTATTCGTGTTCTATTGCTGCATAACAAATTACCCCAAACTTAGCAGCTTAATACAGCATACATTTATTACCTCACACGTTTTGAAGGTCAGGACTCCTGGCATAACTTAGTTGGCTCCTCTGCTCAGAGGCTCACAAAGCTGCCTCGAGTCATCGGCCAAACTATAGTCTCATCTGAGGCTCAACTAGGGAATACTCTTCGTTGAAGCTTCATCAGGTTGTTGGCTAAATCTATTTCCTTCTGGCTTTGTGACTGAAGGCCCTGACTTCTTACTGGCTGTTTTCTGGAGGAGCCTCCAAGTCAGACTGCTGACAGCTTCCTGCCACATGGCTCTGTCCATAGGTTGTTTACAACATACCTCTTTGCTTTTTTAAGGCCAGCATAAGAATCTCTATCTCTAGCCTTCTACGGTGAAGTCTTATATAATGTAATATAATCAAAGGAGAAACATGCTATCACCTTTGCCATATAACATAACATAATCAAGGGAGTGGCATTTCCTCATATTTGTCATATCTGTTAGTTAGAAGCAAGTCACAAGTTCCACATTCACTTAAGGTGATGGATTATATGAGTATGACTCACTGGGAGTCACCTTAGGGTATGTCCATCACAAGCATTAAAATTAAATTACTTCTTTTAGAAATAATAACACTCTTTTTGTATTCATCTTTAGTCAGCTTATTTAATACATAATTAAATTATATGAATACCACATTAAATGACATAAGCGGATTTGGGAATAAACACAGCTGGGTCTTGGGAAGTACACAACTCAATTCACATAAGAGGAAGTTTTCAGGGCCCCTGGGTGGCTCAGTGGGTTAAAGCCTCTGCCTTCGGCTCAGGTCATGATCTCAGGGTCCTGGGTTAGAGGCCCGCTTCGGGCTCCCTGCTCAGCAGGGAGCCTGCTTCCTCCTCTCTCTGCCTGCCTCTCTGCCTACTTGTGATCTCTCTCTATCTGTCAAATAAATAAATAAAATCAAAAAAAAAAAAGAGGAAGTTTTCAGTCTTTGTAGGACTCCATCAGTGGGTTTTACAGAAAGAATGGACATTGTCTATAAAGCCGGTGAGTCCATGTGAATGGAGTAGTTCAGACGATTTCAGTGAGGTGGTTTGTAATCCACTTGAGGTTATGACTCATGATTTTATATGCATATATATGCACACACACAATGTACACACTGTGCTTTGTATGTAGCAAGTTCTCAATAAACAGGAACTAGGTAAAGGAAACTGGTCATGCATTGCAATACAAGTACCATACAAATGATTTAGAGGAGGTAATTGCAAATGCAAAATCATGAAAATTTGATATTCTACAAGTAAATCATAGCATATTGGAGCTAATGGAAGTATTATGTGACATTATGTGACATCTATGCTAGTTCTCTCTTTTTATCAATATGGAAACTTAGACCAAAAGAGATAACCAATGAATTGATATTATGTGCCTATTTTATTTATAAATTCACCAGAATAAGGGAAGAGAGAGATATAAGCCAAGTGCTAGAGATCATGATGAAACAAATGCGTGGTCAGGTTGAAAGCAGAGATCTGCAGAAGGTTAAATGTATTGAAGATGGGCCGGAAGAACTGGGATAGAGAAAGAGAGAAACCTAAAGGAAAGCTTAGTCCTGATGGAAGACACAGAATTTGCAAAGGCATGAAGACATGAAAGTTTCATAATTTACTCAGAGAACATAAAGTGCACAATCTTGTTCCAGAAAAAAGAATATTTTGAAGGAAGTTGACATGTATGGTCCAAGTGAAATTTTGAAGGGACTTAGACTCCTTACAAAGTGGTAAAAATAATATTTTCACATATATCACCAGGATTCACAAGAGGTTTGTAGGTAAAAATATGATCATGGGTGTTAGGAATACATTTACAGATATAGTATATGAAATGAACTGCAGAAGTATTATATAGCTGAAATATACCCCAAGCCTGGATATGGCCCTCATCTTGGATGACCAAAGTAGAAGTGGATGGGAAGTCCAACTGGAATAAAACTCAAGGCCTAGAGTTCTTAAAGAAGCATAATTATGAATCTTCACAGGATAAAGACAATAATAGAAATGAGCTCAAAAAACAAAAAAAAACTTCATTAACATTGTGAGCATGATATGGACATCAATCAGTGGTGGTGACAGGTGATGAGAGCAGTATAACGGGAGATGAGAGCAGTATAACGGGCTTTCAAGAAAAGGTGGTCAGGGAGAGAAGCCACTGGGTGAGTAACATCCAAGGAACAGTCATGTGGACCCAAGAGAATTTCTGGCTCTAGGAGAATGCCTATAGGAGAACGAAAAGTTGCCACTTAGAGGTCAGATGAAATGGTGTTCTCAAAAGAAAAGTTAATATTGTAGTGTAGCTGAAAAGTAGAAGTAATCCTAAGAATAGTTAAGAGATATAGGACATTTTCTGGGTAATGAAAGAGGAGATCCTGAGTGTGTAGCAGAGGGTTAGAAGTTGGGGCAGGTAGATAAGATTTAAAAAAATAACTGTCAATTTCCAAGCTCATAGTACAATCAAGGTCCTCTCACTATATACAAACACCATATCAAATAGTTATATGGCCTATAGCTAAAGGTAAATGTCCATTAATTGTCTCTTCACCACAAGACATACAGCTTGTTTAACCTTCAACTGGATGAAATCATTAAACCAGCATTAGTTCATCATTGTCATGTTTCTGAAAATGTGATTTCTTATTGTGGAGTCAACAAAGATACTAACTAAGATATTTCATGTGGAAGCTTTACATACACACTGTCTCTCATCTTCATAAGCCCACCATATCTGTATATAAATCCACACAATACTTGTCCAACAAGGATGGTATGAATTTCTTTCATGAGATACTGAAGTCATCTGGTGACAGGGAGAGCTCAATCCCACCGCCCTCTCCTCCACTTTAACTCTTCCGCTCCCAATCCTATCTTCCCTTTCTGTATTTCCATTAAGCTTTCCTTCTCACCTTCACATTTATCTGAAGACCCTTTACCACTCCTTTAGGATGATGTTTCATCAAGAATGTCATTACTTGCTTCATCAGTTTTCTTCCAAGTTGACTTTCCTGTCAAAGAACACATCAGCTCAGTCTCTCCCATTCCAGAAAATTCCATCTTTAAACACATTATTTCTTTCGCATCCACTTTATCTATTTTAATATTCAGCCATTCTTCTTGAAAGAGCTGTCCACGCTTTATTATCAAAAACTTACTTCCGGTTTCATCTAAAGTTGTTTCTCTCAGTGAGGTGGTCAGAAGCATTGTATTTGGAAAAATCTAAGTCTTCTCTTGAGAGTTCTCCATAGTGCTTCATCATAAGGAAACCTTTTAATGATTTTCATCTGCTTTCTGTGGATTGTTTTCTGTCCCATTGTCCTATAGTATTTTAAACTTAGAATGGATTAATATTGAATTTTGAAACTTTCCTATGCTTTCCATTTCTCATCAGTTGACCCCTTTATTCTCTAATAGACCTAAATATAAGGCAAGCCACATTTATTTTATACAATTAGACAATTGTTTGCCCATATTATGGCTTGCCACAAGTGAATGGGAAGCTCCCACAAGAACAAAAGAGAATATTCTGTTAGCCTTCTGAGGAAGTGAGAGTGGGATTCTCTAACTATGGTCAAGGTCTTGCCATCTTCCAGTGCACCTCAGCAAATCACACTATAATAGTCTCATTGATTTACTTGAATTAATTCTTCAAAACCTTAGTTTTTTTGTTTACTGCTAGATCTCCAGTCTCTAGACTAGCACCTAGAATGTTAGGCACCTGATGAATATCTGTTGAATAATGGAATAAACAACGTATTTCTTCTCTATTTTCCCTCTTAGCTGGAGAGCCTTCAAAACTGAAATGATAACTCTCACTCATTCTGTTACATAGGTATTCCCACTTTTTTTTTTTTTTTTTTGGTATTCCCACTTTTGAAAGCTCACATTTTACAAAAGACCTACATTAGAACCTTTTTTTTTTTCTAACTGAAAGAAATCTGAAGAGGATTTTCACTTTTACCAGAAAAGGTGAAAAGCAAAAATAGCATTCAGACTTTGTTTTGCAGGAAGCAGTTATAGAGGTGGTGCACACCTCGAGGAGCACTAGTGGCCCCACCAAACTCCTTCCCCGGGAATTACACTCAGCATTTCAGCATCAACTACCAGAGCTTTGAACTGTGTCTGTGAGCATCTGTGCTTCATCTAGATTGTTTTTTGTGCATCTGTTAGCAAGATGTGTCCTAAGGTATCAGAAAAGCCTAAGAGAGGTTATTTTGGGGGTCTAAGAACCTCAACAACTTTTCCATATAAATTACTATTAGTTGCTTCTTGGTTTGATGCTCTTTTGGCTTATGAAAGTTTTCATAGGAATGCTCTGTATCCGGACAGCGGGGGACCCTGCAGTTTCACTTTCAGATTCTTCTTTTAATCAGGTTGGTTTGACACTTATTCTCTTTATGTTTCTGGTTGCTTTATCGTTTTCCAGGAGGGGACTTTCACAGAAATAAGGTCAACTTTCAGCCTCCCTGAAGCTACTTCTCAGGTTATGATTCCCCTCGATCCTCACAACCAATGATTATATTCTCTTTCATTGAAGAAAGGTAGGTATGGAGGTGCTAAAAGCTGTATAAATAATTAATGGAATGGAGACACTTGGATGCATAATTCAATTGTATTAGACAAATAGATCAGATACGTTAGAGCCAGAGCACTGGCAATAGATGGGAGACTTCTTCAGCACTACTAAAATACAGGGCCCAGAGAGGTACTGGTGTTACAAGTAGGATGAATTACTGCGACCAGCCGCGATATAATAACGGTATGAATTATTGAATTGGCATCTTCCTGAGACAGCTTTGGTCACAGCCTTGCTATGTTCTGGAGATGATAGAAGGAGATTTGTGTGATGTAAATTTATAATCAAAGGGTGTTCAGGATGAAAGATGACCTCCAAGGTTATGAACCTGAGCAGGAGACTGCATCATCACATGAAAAAGGCACTGTAAAATATGAAGCATTCTTCAGTTAGTACTTGAAAGCCAAAGAAACTCCACTCGCTTGCAGATTTAACTCTAGCAAAGTTTCAGACAGACAGAGATAGAATGTAAGATACCAAGATAATCATGCTTTCAGAGGCTGAGGTGAGAGAAGTATATCTGGGCAATATCAGCTTAAACATGTCTCCTGAAGTAATGCCTAAGAAAGGGTTAGCAACTGACTAAACCATTTGGACTCTGAACAACACAGAGACCTACGGCTGTGCGCGTGCGCACACACACACACACACACACACACACACACACACACACACACACACACAACACACACTCCACTTTCCTGGCAAGTGGGTGATTGGGGTCCCAGATATAGTTAGACTATTTTGTTAATGTCCAGGTTGTTTCACTGTAGCTAGATCGAAGGGATGCCTTTATTTTGGAAAGTGATCTAAAAAATATACTTCTGACCCTGCCAACCTCTTCTGAGCTTAGCGAGCTGTGCAAGAGGAACCCAGACACACTGGGGGCACGTGCCTTTGCCACCACCGCTTGACATGCTGAGTGATGGAGGTAGATCTGGGAGACAGAAGCTCCTTCCTGAAAACAAAGTAGCCTTTAAAAAGGGCTGTTAAACTGCTGTCTCGTGTTTGATTATTCTGTCCTCAGTAAAGTCCTTTATTTTTTACTACTAAATGGTCATTTTTATGGATGACATTATTTTAGTCCAATGACTGTTTCAAGAAACAATAGGTCAAAAGCAGCAAAGTATAGACCAGAGCCAGGACTGTGGAGAAAATTACCCCAAATAATAGACCATGGTCAGTTCAATCCACGAGAGCATCCTCCAGCAAATTGTGTCAGATATTCAGGGAAAATTTAGGGAAAATCTCTTACAGACATGGTTTTAATTTAATGTAATGAAATAGTAATGCATAGATTTATACCATGCAATAAGACATTTTTATGTCTATACATAATTTCAAATTACATATGAAAAATACAGTAACTCAAATTAATGCATTTCTAACATATGATCAATTGCATTGCATTTCCTGGCTGTTAAAATTCTGTTTTATAGCATCAATAACAAATGTAATAAAATGTATTTCCTTATTAGGTCCCTCATCTTTTCTTTAAGAAAGGCAATAACCTAAAATTGTTATCTTCAAAGTTACTTTTTAAAAAAAAAAATGACTTAATTGTTCTTATATTGTGTAATAAAGAGAACAGACGGTATTGACAAAATTAATTCAAAAAAAAGCCCACACAATTTTGCTCTTTTATTTTCTTCCAAGACAACAAAGATACATCAAAGACAACTGAAAAATAGTCCTGGAGAAGGGAATATTATTACTTATAGAGTGTCAGAATCAGTAAAATAGTACCTCTTGGTTTATTGACTTGAAGATATTTAAATCACTGCTCTTTTATTTTTAAATAATTATTTTCAGAATTTTATTTACTTAAATAGAAATTGTTTAAAACTTATACTCAAAAGAACGAGCATGTAGCTTGCCCTGTATTCTCTCATTTCCAGTGTAGATAAGGCTTTTCTTTCTGTAATTCTCAAGGAGACTACCAGCCATCCTTTCATTCTCCCCCTTTGCTATTCTCCAGGCTAGTAACAAAGTATACTTTCCTATTTAGGAAAAGGGGAGGTAAGTCAATAAAATAACTCACAGAAGAGGCTACAGATTTCTTGCTCCTAACCAACTGGGGAATTGATTTTGATTTAGATTGAGAATCACACTAACTTTTTAATTTTGTTTTTGAAACACCAAATGCTTACTCTGTGCAACCCATGACTTGTTTTGTCATGTCATCTACTGGAATACACGATTGTGACCATAATGAAGTAGGTAAGCGTCCACAAAAGCTTCTTTGTGCAAAAAATCCAGGACAAAAACAAAATATGGCATGAGACACAGGATTAAGTATTGTATACTATAGTTCCCTAAGCTTTAATTCTATACATTTTTTAAAAAGATTTTATTTATTTATTTGACAGAGAGAAAGACAGCGAGAGAGGGAACACAAGCAGGGGGAGGGGGAGAGGGAGAAGCAGGCTTCCGGCTGAGCAGGGAGCCCGATGCGGGGCTCGATCCCAGGACCCTGGGATCCTGACCTGAGCTGAAAGCAGACACTTAACGACTGAGCCACCCAGGTGCCCCTAATTCTATACATTTTTAAAAAAGAAAATAAACCTGTCATGAAAGTCTACCAAAGATGACTTGAAATGACCTTCCCTGGCCAGTACATGCATGGGGTTTTAGGGATTGCTGTCATTATAAGTATCAGTGACCTTGTGTCGTGCACCCACCACGGGCAATGTCCGATACTACATGCTGAAATCCCTGCCTTGTGGGGTATCAAATCCAGTTATGGAGAAAAAAAAACCTTACACATGAAAAGACAAATAATAAGGCATGGTAATAGATGCTAAAAGTCATCATGAAGACCCAGGATAGGAATCATAATATAAAATTTGTTTTAAACTCTATTTCTGGAGTGTTTTAAACTCCACTGAAAAGCAATTTTCCTTTTCACTCTTATTTTTTGTTCTCAAATATAGATTCATGTTTGGAGTATTTCCTTTTATTGGTGCATCGTTTTGAATTGCCGAGTTGTGTGATGACACATTTTCTCCATGCACTTATTAAGGGTGGCTAACGTGCTCACCTCCAAGGAGCAAACATTTTCTAGATTCACTGGTTTCTCAGAAACCCGTGGATGAGCCTGGCAATTGACATCTTTAAATTACTGATGACCTGTAGTATTAATCCTTTCACCTTGCTAAGGCATGCCTGCTCGGCCATGGTAATCAGGCTTTTTTTTGCTCATCATAATCCCATTAACAAATTGAAAGATAGAACAAGAATTTTTTTACCAATCCCTCTGACAGGAAGCAGTGCAAAGGGGTTATAATTATGGATTATGTCTTTTATTATACATTGGAGCAAGCACACATTAGCCTAATTAAAAACACAGTGTGAATATTCAACTGCATCGAGCTGCAAATGTTTAAGGCTGTCTGTAACAACTGAAAATATATTTTGGTCTCATAGCAAACCTCGTCAAGTTGTATGGAAAACTGAGTTCAAGAACAGAGGATTGCACATTTTTGTGTTGGCAGATTTCCTGAGACCTCACCATGTAAAACACTTGCTAATCTGGGTGTCAGAGAGAGAAAAACACACCTGAATGGACCACAAGATTAGAAAGTGATGCAATGCCGAAGGATTACTAACGTAAAGTTAGATATTCAGCTTCACTAAATTTCACAATATAGTTTGGACTACCATTAAAGAACCCATGGGTGAATAGAAGTCTGTTCTGGACCTGAGCAGAAAATACTGATTCAACATCTTAAGAAGCTACCTTTTTGTCAACTTCAGAGACATTGGCTTGGAATCATAGAATTGTAGATCTAGATTAGCATGCATAGGAAATACAATCCAACTCTAAAATTAGAAGATCCGGCAGGTGAAATGACCTGTGCCACAATCATTTGGTCAAGTTGCTCTTGACTTAATAGCATTATCATACTTAATTGCATGATGTGAGATCATTTGAAGTAAATAATATTATTGTCCCCATTAGAAATAAATAATATAATAATAATATATATATAATAAATAATATAAATTATCATCTTAATATATCATATAACAATTACTTGCTTATAAAAATAAAGCATCCTAACTATAGGAATTTTAATTATCTTTAATAATTATTATTTCTAAAGGAAATCATAGAATATCTAGGATACACCAAAACATGTAGAATTTCATGCACATTGAAACCACTATAAGATATCTTTATGCACCTATTAAAATGGCAGAAGTTAAAAAGACTGCATTTACAAAATGATGGTGAATATGTGGAGGAACTGGAACTCTTATACACTACTGAGAAGAGTTTAAACAATTCAATCCCTTTGGAAATGACTTTGGCAGTCTCTTAAAATTTAAGCATACACCTGTCAGAGGAGCCAGCCCTTTCACTCCTAGGTATTTTTCAAAGAATGAAAGGTTATGTCTACAAAAATGGATCCATGGGTGCTCATTGCATCTTTATTTGTGATAGCCCCATACTAGAAACAAGATAAATGTCCCCCAACAGATGAATGGATAAACAAATTGTAATATATCAGTACATTGGAGTATTAGTCTACAACAATAAGGAATGAACAACTGATACATGTGACAACATGGATGAATGTCAAAATAATTTCACTGAGCACTGGACACACAAAGAAAGTACATCTTGTGTGATTCGATTTATATAAAATTCTAGGGACTACAAACTAATGTACAGTGGCAGAAAGTTTATCTGTGGTTTTCTGGGGATGGAGGGGAGGGTATGGGGGTTAGGCAGAAAGGATGGAATACAATGGGTTATAGAGGCCTAAGGAAACTCTTGGGAGTGATGGAGATGTCTATTATTTTCATTGTGGTCATTGTTCACAGAATATCCACTTATATTTAAATATATATTTCCTGTCAATTATGCCTTAATAAAACTGTTAAAATAAGCTAAATAATTTCATAAAACTTTAATTATTATTAAACAAAATATATGAATTAATCAGCTCACAGGTTAGAAAGTAAGGCATTAATTTAGTGCTATCAAAGTAAACAAAAGAAGTATGACAGCTGGGCGCCTGGGTGGCTCAGTGGGTTAAAGCCGCTGCCTTCGGCTCAGGTCATGATCCCAGAGTCCTGGGATCGAGGCCCACATCGGGCTCTCTGCTCAGCGGGGAGCCTGCTTCCTCCTCTCTCTCTCTGCCTACTTGTAATCTCTCTCTCTGTGTCAAATGAATAAATAAAATCTTTAAAAAAAAAAAAAAGAAGTATGACAGCTGAAATGAAAGAATTATAAATTTTTGAAAATTGAAGTGATAAATAAACCAGAAAGAGATTCTTTATATTAGGGAAAAATACTTCCAATGTGCATAACAAAGAAAATGTTAAAAAGTAGCAATCCATATTCAACCGTAAGGGAAACAGAAATTTAATAACGAGCAATTTTTAAAAAAAAAAATTAGGGCTATTTTGTTTTATTGGTGGTTTCCAAAACTTTACATGCATTTCCTGTGAAATTTTTACTTTTTTACAAATATATGACAAAACCATTATGATTTAAAAACTGTAAAATTGGCCAGGAGCAAATAATACATCAGTGGACACAAATATTGAAGGACGTCCTATAGACAGAGACAAAGAAAATAAGTCAGTTATATAGAGAAAATATGGACAAAATATAATTAAAAGATTAAATAAATATTTCCAGTCTTTGAGGGAACTATATACTATTATTTCGTAGTCATCGAATTAACAAATAATAAAAAGATTGACCAAGTTTTGTGCTGTGTGTGGCAATCCAGGGAGGGACACAACCTACATTCTTTCTTCTACTCTTTGTTCGACAGTGAATTGGTACATTGCTAGAGGAATATTTGGCAAAATAAATGTATTAAAATCTATGGATATCTTTGAATCTTAAATTTCACTATTAGGAATTAATCTTAAAAATATTATTAAGAAGGGGTAGATATGAGTGCACACATTAGTTCATGGCACACATTTGTTCATAGTGTACATTTGCAAAAGTTTACCAAAAGACTGAATACCTTCTAATGGCCGCTAGTTATAAATTACAGGAGTCCACAAATGTTGGTATGTTATGTAGCCATTAAATCATGATACAGATATGTATTTTATTGCCATGGAAAGATATCTTTCAATATTAGTGAGTGAAGTCACCTGGGTGGCTCAGGCAGTTAAGTGTCTGCCTTGGGTGCAGGTCATGATCTTTAATCTTGGGGTCCTGGGATCAAGCCCTGAGTCAAGCCCCCTGCTCCGTGGGGAGTCTGCTTCTCCTTCTCTCTCTGCCCCTGCCCACTTACACACACACACTCTCTCTCTCAAATAAATAAATAAAAATCTTTAAGAAAATATTTTAGGGAGTGAGAAATGGTATATTCATATTTTTATTTTTTTATTTATTTTTTTAATAAAGATTTTATTTCTTTATTTGATACAGAGAGAGAGAGATCACAAGTAGGCATAGAGGCAGAGAGAGAGGAGGAAGCAGGATCCCTGCCGAGCAGAGACCCCGATATGGGCCTCGATCCCAGGACCCTGAGATCATGACCTGAGCCGAAGGCAGAGGCTTTAACCCACTGAGCCACCCAGGCGCCCAGTATATTCATATTTTTAAATATTATTTGATCATGTGTACACACATATTCACACACCTTCTGATTTTTTAAAATTTCTAATATGTTTTAGAGCAATAGGAGGATGGTTATAAAATATTTTCAAAAAAGTTAACAGCATTGTAGTAATTGATAAGATTCAGGTAATACTTCTCATTGTCTTTTTTATACTTTTTAGTCTTTTTAAAAAATAATTGCTTGAAATACTTTGTATTATCATGGGAAAACTATTTTATTTGGCGAACCATTAAGTGAAATAGTTGAGTAACCTCTTACTCTCTGAATCAACTAGAGTAGTCATCTCTGAGTTCTGCCCACAGGGGTAAATGATTCTGATTTGATGTTGTGCGTCTTGTTAACCCATCCAAGGAATTAGCAAGTGGGCACTGAGGAAAGCGAGCTCCTGGGTGTAGAGGCAGCTCGCGGGGTGGGAGTTTGGTGGAGATTGCTACTTGCTGAAAGGTGCTGATGCTACACTGCAGAATTCTCCAAACGCATTTGTGAGAAAATGAGAAAAAAATAAACTCAGTTTTTTTTTTAATTTCTCTCAAAACCATGAATTTATCTAGGTTTGTGAGTATAAGGTGTTTACAGAAATTAAAGTTTCCAAGCCACTATTGATTGTAACTTATTTCCCCTTCCTTTGAAATCCAGTGAACCAAGAGTATGGGAATTGGTAGAAACATGTAAGAAGTCAGAGTGACATGTGAAAGAGTATACTTGGAGGTCCATTAGGAAAGCATTTGAGAGCTACTAGCAGATTCTGATCCCATAGTGAAAAGGTTGCCTTTCTATTAACCAGTAATCCCACATTTTAAAGCCAAGCCTTAAGTTGAAATCAGAGAGTCATTGAATATGATTATGAATACGAATATGATTATGTGCTTCCGTTGTAGGAACAGCCATGCAACTGAGCACAGGTAGAGGGTTGTTCTTTGTTATCCTAGAGATGTGGAAACATGAATCACTTACCTAAAACAATTAGAGAATAATGCAAAATAGTGTGATTATGTTATGATTTAGTTATTTAGGTTCAATGTGAATAGTATGATTTAGTTAAGACATGAATTCAAAGAGTTAATGGCATTAAGCACAGAAGACTTCATCCAAAACTTGGATCCTCTAAAAGGCCTATAGCCTCATATTTCCAAAGAGAATAGCAGCAACATTCTCCCGGAGAATGGCCTGATTGGGAATTCAGGGTTTCATTGCTGACTCCCTACTTCTTATGCCCCAGAGTTCATCGATAACCAAAAGCTCCATGCTTCTCAACATCACCACTGCTGTTATTTGGGTTCAGTTCTCTATGAACTTCTGCTTGAACTGTTGACACCATTGCCTAACTGGTATGCCTGCCTCTTGTTTTGTCCTGTCGGAATCAGTAGACCCAATGTGACCTTTCTAAAATACAGCTCTGATCCAACCAGTCTCCTCCCTAAAATATTTCAATGACTCCCCATTTCCAACAGCATGAAATCTAAATCCCTTAGGATGACACAAAAATTTCTTTGTAATCAATCCTCTGCTTGTCTCTCCAGGCTCATCTCTGCTGGTCCCCTGACACTTCATCTCTTCATCTTGAATGATTTGTTACTCCTGGCATGTACCAAGGCCTTGTCACCTTGAGGCACTTCACACATCAACTCCCCTTCCCCCACTCTCATCAGCAATCTCCATCCACCCTTTATTACCTGGCTAACTTCAATTCATCCTTTAGGATTCAGCCCAGATGCCACCTCCTCCTAGAAGATGTTTCGCCTGACCTCAGGTGTCAGAGGTTGATAGCCTTCCAACTCTCCTGTAACACCCCTGTGTATCTCTATTTTAGGATTTATCTATGTAACTGTTTACCTGTTGCCCCATGTGCACCATCAACTCCCTGAGGTTAGGAATTACAGTTTATTCATCACTGTATCCTAAGCAGATTATCTCCCTATGTCCAGTGTATGGCGAGTACCAAAAATATCTGTTGAGTTCCAAACTGAATTGAATGAATGACTGAATGAGTAGTGAAGAGACTACTGTATGAACAAAATCATTGAAGTGTGCATGTCATCATGCATATGAAATGACAGTGAAAGGGAAGAGTAAGTGATAAGAAAAATAACAGACTGTGAGACCAAACTTTCTCAAAATTACCTTTTATGTAGTATTCAATCCACACAAATTAATGGTCTTATATTGTTGGTCATATTGGACCATAATATGGTGGACATATTAATGGTCATATATGAATACATAGATGCATTTTATATATACACATATAAACATATATATGCATATATACACACATACATTTCCCATATTCTTAATATGGGACCCTGGACTGGACTCCCATCAGTATGCTAACTCAATATGCTAAGCAAACCTGCAGCCTATAAAGCAGTCCATATTGTTCATTATGTGTTCTCCTATGTTTAAGTCACTGCAAGATTCTTGAGGTTAGAATCTGTTATTACTCTCCGTAGTGCCAAGCATTGTGCTTAACCCTCAGTAGTTACATTTATTTCAGGAAATGGGCCTTATCTCATGGGTAAAGGAGGGATTCTTTTTCGAAAAGCGGAAGGGTGGCTACCAGGAATGCAGAGCAGGTCCAAAGAACAGAACCTGGTATATCATGAATTTAGGAAAGTTTTTCAAAAGAAGCTTAATGCACAGGAGTTGACGTTTTTTTTTTTTTTTTTATTTCACAGAGGGAGAGAGATCACAAGGAGGCAGAGAGGCAGGCAGAGAGAGAAGGGGGAGCAGGCTCCCTGCTGAGCAGAGAGCCCGATGCGGGCCTCGATCCCAGGACCCTGAGATCATGACCTGAGCCGAAAGCAGAGGCTTTAACCCACTGAGCCACCCAGGCGCCCAGGAGTTGACGTTTTATTAATAATTCTTTCTTGAGAGACTCATGCAGCTTGGGCTGTTTTCAGTTCTTTCAAGTTCTCTCTTCTGCTGATGTAGCGAGAAGCAGCAAATTCAAAGTAAAGCTAAAAGAAACCTGGAAGCTCAGCCTCTGGGAAGTCATTTTCAGTATTTATGAGTGCCTGTAAATGGCTAGTGAGCTGGTGGTAGCACCATTGATTCTATTTTTAACAGTTGACTTCCTCACAATCAATGGGATTGACCAAACCAACTGTCAAGTCAGCAGCAACTAGGCGATGGCCACACCATGGCCCATTAATGTGGCCTGTGGCTCCAGGTGGGTGTATACCTCTAATAAAGTCTTGAGCCAGGGAACACATCCCCTGGCACCAGCGTGCCCAACCCCTTTTCTCAGTGCCACAGACTCCATTACCATAGAAACTTGATGGGGAAAGACCCAGAAGTAAATTATGCAGCTCTTTAGCACCCTCTGGTGTCCAGTCTTCCAAAAACCCAAAATTCTCCTGGGTTTTTAAAAATTTGACAATGTTCTTTCCTCCCCAAAACTATGTACTTCCTTGTGAAGTTCAGCAATCTGGAGTGAGGAACTCTTTTATCTCCTGACATCACCATTCTTGTTGGCTAAAGAATACCTCTAATGGGAAAAATGTCCCTTCTATCATCAAATTAAGGGGAAACAGGATCACCTAGGCAGTGCATTTTAGGGAATAAGTAATACGAAACCTGCCTTCTTTAAAATGTGAAATTTATTTTGGGTTATTCGAAGTAAAATATTCTAGAAAATAATAATTTCTTTGTGTAGAGGTCAGTTACTATTTGAATTATTCCAACAAGAGGAAGGAAGATGCAGATAAGGAGATGCTAACCAAAAGAACAGTGATTTTCCTCTTAGGACTTCTTCTCCCATCCTTATCCACGTGCAAATGTCATAAAGGAGAAATACTTTGGGGTGGGCATCAGATCTGGACCCTAGGGTTGACTCCTCTTTCAGGTTGAAATGTGATTTAGGACAAGTCACGATCTCTGTGAACCGCAGCTTTCTCAAATATAAAATAAGAATGTAGGTATAGGACATTTTTCTCATCTTGAGAAGGAAATATAGAAATCTAAGATCCTATAAGGCTGTCAGGGCTTGGGTGTCTGCACTATCTGGAGATGGCTGATGGATGCCTAGATTTCATTATCTACTCGTGCGTAAGTTTGAATCTTTTCATAATAAAAAAGTTAAACGACTTGCAGTTGGAATCAATTTTCCATGTTCTCCTGAATATCAAGTTAATGAGACTCTGTGCCAGTCCTGAAAACATAGGAAGAATGGTTGATTCTCATTTTAGACTCTCTCGTGATTATATATTTTAAAATAAGCATTGGTGGTTCAATAAAATCTCCCCTTTTTTAGAGTGGCCTTAAGCAATGTATGAGAAGAAGTGAATTAGAAAGAAGGATTTCTGCAGGAAAGTGCCAAGTGTTCTTCATGTGTTTTTATCATAATCGTGCTCACTTATTAAGATCCTACTAGGTACCAAGAGTTTTAGATACCTCATTTTATTTAATCCTCCTAACATTCTTGCAAGGTAGATTTTATTATTCTCATTTTGTAGAAAAGGAAACTAAGCCTCAGAGATGCAAAGCAATTTGTCCCAGTTATCACGCAACTTGTAGAGCTAATATTCAGACCGAGATGGGTTTTTCTTTTCTTTTCTTTTCTTTCTTTCTTTCTTTCTTTCTTTCTTTCTTTCTTTCTTTCTTTCTTTCTTTCTTTCCTTTCTTTCTTTCTTTCTTTCTTTTTTTCCTGAAGCCAAGCCAGGTTTCTGTTTTGTTTTGTTTTGTTTTTTTGGGTTTTGGGTTTTTTTGGGGTTTTTTGGTTTGTTTTTTTTTTTTCTGATAGAAGTAGCCTCTTTTCATTTAGAGAGCAAAGTGGGGAAGGGAAGGAATTCCTGAGCCCATTTTCTGGCAGAGCTCTTCAAAATGTCTTTTCCTAACAATGGATGGTTTTAAGAAGTCCCAGAGGCAGGCAATCTAATGGTCCTGCTTTGTCCCCTTGGCAGTGAGAGGCCTGCAGGTGACCAGGGGTCCTCCCTATTCAGCAAGGGATAGTCTACAGAGGAGCAACTCTACTCATTCACTTTTCCTCGGGTTTTAATTGAGCATCTACTGTATGCCAGGTACTTCCAGGGTGGTAAATGAAACTACAATTGTTTTCTTTAAAATCTTCACATATCACAAGAAATAGCACAGGTGCCTCTAAGGAAATAAGGCCTTGCTAATCCCCACCCCCCACCCTGCACCACAGAAGGATTCACCACATTATGGCTTCCAGAGGAGAGCAGCAGAGCCACAGGAATTTGTGCTCACATCCATCTGCCCCTTCTCCACTACACAACCAAGTTAGCTCTTTGGTCCCAGACTGCCAGCAAGTGAGCTCCGGTTAGGTAAGAAAAGAGTTGGAAGGTACATCTTATAGAGAATTAGGGAAATCCTGTGACGCCAGTGTATGTAATTACTGTTCAGTTATAGTGATGCACTACTGAGAAGGTTAAACACCGGCTTGGGTTTCACATCGTCTCTCTGTTCTACCTCCTGTACCAGCACACCTCACTCCAACTTACCTGAGGGGCCTGAATAGCAGGACTGATGGCCTCAGACCCAAGAGGGCTTCCTCTACATATCATCTCTGTGGTTTTTCTGAAGGAAGAGAAAATTAAACAGATACCTGTTACCTAAGATTTTGTTTTCCTTCAGTGTACATTTCCCTTTCTGGTTGTTGAAAAGATTCGTCCCAACATCCCAGACAAGAGGAAATCAAAGGCATTCTCCACAGTCCCCTGGAGCCAGTGCTGCTAATGTGCCTTACTGGACGTTTGGAAAAGAAGCCACTTTGTTGTCAAGAGTGCTGATAACCATAGGAGGAGGTAGACCCTGGAAAGAGAGAGCCACTTTCCCTGGGCCATAGGTTAGAAATTCTTGGCACTGTGGGTCATTAGCATTTCCAGAGTTGGAAATTCTCTCATGACTTACAGACCTAGAACTTGGAAATGAGAACAGAAAGAAGAAAACAGACAATGGAAAAAAGAGAAATGGATACTCAAGCAGAAAAAACACAACTAGGAAGTTGAGAATGGAAGGCAAAAATGCAGGTGCACAGACATTGTTCCTGCAAAGCTCTGGTGTCACTGAGAATTCAGGCTTATTCAAAAAGCAAACCATGTTATCATATTTAAAATTTTTTTCTTTCCATTTTTTCTTAGCTTATACTGTCCCTCCTTCTCCCTTCTAGTTCTATATTTCAGGATCACTGGATTCTACTGTGTTTGGGGGGGGGGGGAAGAACTATAAACCTAAATTATAGCCAATCAGATTGTACTCACAGCTCAACTACTAGACAAATTGCAGCGCATGAAATTTGCTATGGGTCAGGAGACTGAGTAATTTTATTTTAATCAGTCTTATTTGAAGCTGGAATGCCATTGCAGCAAATCCTCTGAACAGGATTTCAGAGGGGATATAGGCTGGTCTTTTTTCCTCTTGTCCCCTTTTTTTTCTTTCTTCTTAGTAAACTGTTTCAGGTCTCTGGGAGATAATGAGAAATAAAAGTTGAAGATAGTCAAATTTTATTCCAGTTCTGAATGAAAGCGCATCTGGAACTTACATTGGCTCCAGCCTTTCTTACAATGCAGGATTAAGCTGTCCAAATCCTGTCCCCAGCATTCACTTACATGGAGATGTCCCAGGCGGACCTCAGGTCCGGCCCCAAGAACCACAAAGGCTGTGCTGATCTGTGCGCCTCGCTGGCAGCTTGGATTTCTGGGACGTTATTCCATGTCACAGGAGGCCTCACAGGCTGCTGTCAAGTCGGAGGGGCCGATATCGCTACAACACAGCTGCCTCCTCAGCAAGGGGGAGCAAATAAGACCTTTTCAGAGTCACCGGAGTATGGGATAGAGACAGCATTAGCACTTCTCAGCAATCCCTGGGATTTGTAATGCCATCTTTGCCGCAGCTTAGATCATGGAGTCAGACCCCCAGAGACGGATCTGCAAATAGTGCCCATGTTAAGTCAAGAGTCAGGGTAAGGCTATCACCCACTCTTCTCTGAGTCTTTGCAACCCAGTTTGTGGAAGCATCCATACAAAGGTGAAACGTGTGGACGGATGGGCTGTTCTCCAGGAAGAGAATTTAGCAAGAGTCTAACCTGCTGCCAGACATCAGTTAGCCCTGTGTGAAGTCCTAGGAAGGCTAGTTTTGAAAACCTGGAAACTTTGAACGTCCATGCACATCCCATATGCATAAAAATACATCTGTGTGAGTCACTAAAGGTCTGGTTCAATCTATGTCATTTCTCTTCTTGGTAACGTTCTCCTTTATCGCCTCCATCCCATATTGCTTCACTTTCCATCTTAGGTCAAAGGAATTGATAACACTGGTGGAGTAATCCATGATAGCCTGGTAACTATCAGACTATGCAAACTAGCAGACAAAGAAACACCCAAAATACCAGTTTGATGTTTTAGGAAGCTTATCCACATACTCATGTATTGACTTAATAAATAATTACGAGGCTTCTTTCCTGGACAAACACATAGGACAGAAAAATGAGAAGACATTTTGAATGACGTCAAGTAGCTGAGGTGCTCAGGCGGCCTGTTGTCTGAGGTGGTGGAGACAGACCAGGAGTAGCTGTGCCCTTCTGCTGAGATAGAAGGTGGTAAGAGATTTAGCTGTATAGAGTCCATTCTACCATGAGATGAGAAGACAGTGTAATTCAGTAAGGTCAATCCTTCGACAATAATATCAGCTAACACTTATTTAGTACTTATTCTGTGCCAAAAACTGTGTTAAGTGCTTTACATGCGTTACACATTTAGTTCTCACAGCAATATTGTGAAGTTGTTACTAATTTGCCATTCCCTTCTTACCCCAAAGAAACTGAGTTACAGGTGTCAGAGAGCCTAGTTTAGAGTAAAGCAGAGCTCTGGCCCCCAAAGTAACTTGGATAGGACCCAGCAAAGTACCTACTACCCAGTTAGCAGAACTGAGAGTCAGGATTACTCCTGGTCCTGAAAACAAGTAGAATTCTTGTTTTTAAAATGACAGCACCCCAAAAAAGCTACTTTTGTAGGAAGTGAGACTTGAGCTGAGTCAAGACTTGCACTGGATAAAGTCCCTTACTTAATCCACCAACTCCTTCCTGTGATCAAGACGAAAGCAGAAGCCTGGAGAACACTAAATCAATGTTGCTCATGCCCTGGTTCACCAACTGCTTACGTCAGGGAACCTGAGGTGTTTGCTCAAATACAGCTGCCTCGGCCTCAACTGAATTAGAATTACTGATGGGTAGTTAAGGAAACTTCAGTTTATAATAAATCTTCCAGAAGTTTCTCATGAACACTAAAATTTGAGAACCATTAACCTCAGCCTCAGGTGCGATGTCTGCAAAGGCTGGAGACAAGGAGGATCTGGCCCTGGGGGTTACCAGGTGGGCTGGGAGAGAGAATTCACTGAGGGGTAGCATAGCAATTTTCAAGCTTGTTCTTCTAAATAATTCAAATTTAATTATTATTTACTATTTTTGTCTTTTGGGGGTTCAGGTTTTTTTAAATAGTTTAAAAGCAAATAATTTTTTAAAAGATTTTATTTATTTATTTGACAGAGAGAGATCAGGAGTAGGCAGAGAGGCAGGCAGAGGGAGAGGAGGAAGCAGGCTCCCCACTGAGCAGGAAGCCCAACGCGGGGCTCTATCCCAGGACCCTGAGATCATGACCTGAGCCAAAGGCAGAGGCTTTAACCCACTGAGCCACCCAGGCGCCCCAAAAGCAAAAAATTTTTTAGCAAAAAAAAAAAGTGATATTGGCTTAGACATTTAGCCTTGCGTTCCATTTCTGAGGGGCCTAAGAATGTGATAACCTTTCTTGACAGGAATCTAACTAAATAAACTTTTCCTTACTAAATTTAAAGGAGCTCTCCATGTGAATTTGTCTTAAGTTCTCAAAGGTAAAGTCCAAATATTTACTCTTTAATGAGTGAATTAGACTAGCCATCTCTATATTTTAAGCTCACCTATTTTTAAGCTTAATTGGAACTCCCCTGAAACTAATAATGGTATATCTAATAAACTCTGGTAATTTTCACTTCATGCTTTTGCTCTTTTATCTAAAGCCTATTTTAATAAAGAGAAGAAATAAACAAACAAGAAAAAAAAATTCAGCTTATCCAAGAACCACTTGTCTTTTTTCATTCACTTTTTACCAGGAAAGACACATAAGTTGTACTAAGAAGGTTGTTAAAAAAAAAAAAAAAAGTTTTCAATGAGTAGTTTTTTAAGAAATTGATTTTATCACAAAGCAAGTAATTATCACCAGCATTTAACAGTAGCTTAAATGATTTCTCTGCTTCATTGTAAAGTCCTGAAGGATACATTTGTTTATGGTAGTCTGAGGCAGACATTGCAAAATGTATAATCCTCAATTTGTATTTCTCCCAGCATCCCCCAAACACTGCCTTTCCTCTAAAACTTTACTCACTGCTCTGACGTGTTTTGTTGACTGAAAATATTCTCTACAAAAACTTCGTGGAGTTAGTGTTGAATTTTTGCAGTGAATGCATTTTTCATGATTAAAAGTCACAGCATGCTTGTCTGGGGAACACAGTTCTAGGAGAGCAGTCATTCTTAGTTATGAGTTCCTAAGTCACAGTTTTAAACTTTGATTCACTTCAAAATACATAGATTTAGCAACAAAATTATGACAGTATGAATTTTAGACAAAGTATTTACCTTGCGATTATATTTTTATGCAACTTTTGTACATAAGTAAGCCATTCCAGATTCACCTGTATCAGCCAGAGTGTCGGTAGGAAACAGATGGCATACTCAATTTATGGTAATTCTAGAAGGATCTAACAAAAAGCTGTGGGCTGGCATAGAGGAATCACAAGTAATGCAGGAACCAAGAATAAGCACTAGAGGAGCTGTTACCACTGGCAGGCCCAGGGGACAAGAAGATGAAGTTACCAGGATTCAGAGGACAAGGTTCTACTCAACAGGCCACCTTGAGAAAAGCAGTGGTCATCTGTGGAGGGACACAGATATCCCAAGAAGACTTGACAGGGAAGGAGCCAGGTAATAAACACTCTGCTACCACCTCCCTCCTCCTTCCTTCCCAGCTTCTCGGAGGCTTTTATCAGTTAAAGTCAAATGGAAGCCCAAGGGCATGGGAGCTCTTTAATGTGGTCCATTACAAATAAGCCTTGAAGGACTGAAACGCAGAAGGTGGAGGAGAGAGCTTCCAGAGGCAAATGGAAGATTATTTAGCATAACCTGTAACACTGTGGTCCTGTGGTGTCTGACTCATTTGTTTCAATATTTGCTCTGACATTTAATATGTGAGTTACCTTAGGCAAGTTACCTGGGCTCACTAAGCCTTAATTTCCTCCTCTGTACGATGAAGTCTCTAATTACTGCCTTTCAGGGGTTAAATGAAGAGAATTTATGCATATCACCAAGCCCAGTGCCTGGAACCAAGGAGGAACTCAGGGAGGATGAGTTCCTTCCTCTCCAGGCTTTTTCCAAGTGGCAGCTGGTTTTCGATAGCTATTCTTACTTTCTTCCTGGTTCCTCCTTCGACAAAAATCAGGTGTACAGAGAAGGAATGTCTTAGTAAGGCAGTAATGAAAGAAACTGAAGAAGACACAAATAAACGGAAAGATATTATGTACTCATGGATTGGAAGAGTCAATCATGTTAAAATCTCCATACTGCCCAAAACAATATACAGATTCAGTGCAATCCCTGTGAAAATTCCATTGGCATTTTTCACAGAAATAGAACAAATAATCCTAAAATTTGTATGGAATCACAAAAGACCCTGAATAGCCAAAGTGATCATCAGAAAGAACAAAGCTGGAGGCATCATGCTGCCTGATTTCAAACTATATTATGAAGCTTTAGTAATTAAAGCAATATAGTCCTGGCATAAAAACAGACACCTATATCAATGGGACAGAATGATGAACGTAGTAATAAACCCACACAATAAAGAAGCCAAGAATATACAATGGGGGGAAAGCAGTCTCTTCAACAAATGGCGCTGGGAAAACTGGACAGCAACATGAAAAAGAATGAAATCCAACCATTATCTAACACCGTACATAACAATTAACTCAGCATGGATCAAAGACATGAAACTCCTAGAAGAAGACATAGGCAGTAAGTTCCTTGACATAGGTCTTAGCAGCGATTTTTTTAATAGGTCTTAGCAGCTATTTTTTTAATCTGACACCAAAATCAAAAGCAAAAATAAACAGAACTACATCAAAAAGCCTTCTGCACAGCAAAGAAAACCATCAACAAAATGAAAAGGCAATCTACTGAATAAGAGAAAATATTTGAAAATCATATATCTGATTGGGGACTAATGTCCAAAATATATAAAGAGATCATTCAACTCAATAGCCAGAAAAAAAAAAAATCTGATTTTTAAAAATGAGCAGAAGATGCGAATAGACATTTTTTTTCAAAGAAGACATACAGATGGCTAACAAATAGATGAAAAGATGCTCAATAGTATTAATCTTCAAGGAAATAAAAATCACAATAAGTGTTAGAATGACTTTTATCAAAAAGTCAAGAAAAGGGGTGCCTGGGTGGTTCAGTGGGTTAAAGCCTCTGCCTTCCGGCTCAGGTCGTGATCTCAGGGTCTTGGGATCGAGGCCCACGTCAGGCTCCCTGCTCAGCAGGGAGCCTGCTTCCTCCTCTCTCTGCCTGCCTCTCTGCCTACTTGTGATCTATCGCTCTCTCTCTTTCTCTGTCAAATAAATAAATAAATAAATCTTTAAAAAAAA
The DNA here is from genome assembly GCA_002007465.1 of Ailurus styani. Taxonomy (NCBI): domain Eukaryota; kingdom Metazoa; phylum Chordata; class Mammalia; order Carnivora; family Ailuridae; genus Ailurus; species Ailurus styani. Next base: position 505,633 of record LNAC01000800.1, on the reverse strand, counting down.
AGGCAAGAAAGAAAACAAGCGTTGGTAGGGATGTGGAGAAAAAGGAACCCTTGTGCACCATTTGTGGGATTGTAAATTTACGCAGCCACTATAGAAAATAATATGGAGGTTTTCAAAAAATTAAAAATAGAACTACCACATGATCCAATAATTCCACTTCTGGGTATTTATCTAAAGAAAATGGAAAAACCAATTTGAAAAGATAGATGCACTCCCATATTTACTGTGACATTATTTACAATCACTAAGATATGGAAACAACTTAAGTGTCCATCAATGGATGAATAAATAAATAAAATGTGAGATATAGATATATGTGTGTGTGAACATACATGTGTCTCTATATATGAATGTATAGATATATGTATGTATATACATACACACACAGTCACACAAAAGAATATTATTCAGCTATAAAAAAGAATAAAATTTTGCCATTTGCAACAACATGGATGGATCGCAATGGCATGTTAAGTAAAATAAGTCAGAGAAAGACAAATACCATATGATCTCTTTTATATGCAGAATCTAAAAAACAAACAAAACAAGCTCATAGATAGAGAGCAGATTGATGTTTGCCAGAAGTGGGGGTAAGGTGTATAAAAAATGAGTAAAAAGGATCAAAGTTTTAAAAAAAAAAGTGGGCCGCCCCAGTGGCTCAGGCTCAGTGTGTTGAAGCCTCTGCCTTAGGCTCAGGTCAGGCTCTCTGCTCAGCAGGGAGCCCCCTTCCTCCTCTCTCTGCCTGCTTCTGCGTACTTGTAATCTCTCTGTCAAATAAATACAATCTTAAAAAAATATATAAAAAATAAAAAAATAAAAACTTTTAAAAAAATTTAAAAAAATAAAAAGAGAGAATTAAACCCACAACTAATCAATGCTAAACTAAATGAGTAGACCAGCAGTGGGACAGTGTTTTCTGATGATGCATTTCATGGAAATGCATCCAATCAAACACAAGTTGGTAAAACTTGATTTTTGTTAAATACATGTTTTCTATAGTAATTGATAAGGCATGTTTCTCAGAAATTTCTAATTAGTGGTCAGTGATGGATTCTCATGGAAAGACCCAAATCTGTTTCAGCAGTGATGCATCTCCGTTCATTTGGATCTTTCTAACCTTGGCTGTTTTAATACCTTGGCTGCATTTACAAAGTGAGACTACGTCACCATCTTAAGAAGTTATTTAGGTTTTTTTATTTTACTTTTTTTTTAAGTTTAGGCAATTTTTAACTGGTAAAATGATAAAGCATGGAAAGTATAGTTTGAGAGACAAAACTGGGAAAAAAGTAAATTTCCTATAGTCTCAACCTTCTTAATATATACCAATAACTCTTTCTCATTTGTACCCTAAAAATTGCTGTTGCTTATAGGGAGAACTAATTTATTTACTTCGATCCATTCATAATACCTATAGTTCACATTTCTTAAACTCTTTAAGATTTACCCAATTTTTAAAAATATATTATCTTTGGTAATCTTCAGAACAGCAAAAGTAAGCAGATAAATATTTGTTCCTCTTTATAGATAGGAAACTGGAGCTCACAGAGGTTACAGAACTACTCAGTAACAAAACCAGGTCTTGGGCAACAAGCATAAAGTAGGAAACATCATTTTAACATTCACCCAAATTTTGATTAGAAAATTGTTATGAGCCAAACACTGTGCTGGGCACAGAGGTTAAAAAATATAATGAATAAGCCATCATCATCTCATCCCACAAGTAACATGTTCCCAGCTCTGGATTCTTATTTACTTACTTCATAGGTAGATAGATAGATAGATACATAGATAGATAGATACATAGATACATAGATAGATACATAGAGATATACACACACACACACACACATATATATACATATATGTATACATATGTATAACACACACACGTACACACACATACATACATACATAGAGAGAGAGATACTAACTGGTCTCCAGACTGAGGTAACACGACCAAATCCCACTCTATAACCAACCACAAAGAGAGAAATTAGAAATCCCAGAACAAACAATCACAACTACTTATAAATTCAATTCACTTGTACATAGCTATTTTCTTTTTCCACCTCTTTCTTGCACCCTTCCCTTCTTCAATATTTCCTTCTAAAAATATTTATAGAGCAGTGCCAATTCTTTTACAGGTTGAAAATCAAACTTATGTTGAAAAACAAAATTTCCATCTATGAGAAGTTTTCAGTTTGGAGGCAAAACATGCAATCAAATCAACAACAGTCATAAAATATAATTGTTCTGAGATAGTTGAGGACAGGATTCTGTGGTAGCATAAACAGGGTGAGTTACTGCAGGAAGTGGCCCTCAAGGGTATTTGAAAATTGAGCAGGAGTATTCCAGGGGGAGAAGAGAGCTCCTGCAGGTAGAGCAGGAAAGACAAAGAGCTCTCTGAGTGGTGAGGAATGACAGATGCCTGTGAATGAGTGGTAGGAAGATGGAGGATAGGAAGATAAACATGAGCAAAATACTGAATAGCCTTGCTTCTTGTTCTGGGAAAATAAGAATAACAAAATGTAAAGTTCCAGGGCCTTCTACCACACTAATATTAGCTTAACTAACATTAGGTTTACTAATGAAGACGCTGAATTGTGAGGTGCTCAGAGAAACACATGTGCTTCAGTAGGACTATATCTTTGAAGGACTGTTTGGGTTTATTTTAGATGTACAAAGGAATTGTATTCAAAATTGGAACATTTGCTGTGGCACGGGTACCTCCATCAGAACAGATATGTGACCAATCATAGTAGTTGCTTACAGTAAATACACGCTGAAAATCAATACTGGTTGTGTAGGAAGGAAAAATGCCACTAAGGACTTGGGATCACTTTCTAAATCCTCCTGCAGAATAATTCTGAGTGTTGTGAGGAAACAGGAGAGAAAGAAAAAAAAAAAATCAAACCCTTACTATTGCTATTCATGTCTTCATCAGTCTTCCAACTGATTGATCACCTGGCCTTCACTACAAAAGATTCTTTCCTGAAGCACCAGTTTTCAAATGTGGCTCCATTAGTTAATGAATCCCTGTGAAAGTCCTCACTCACTAGTTCAACACAAAAAGTCTCCCTTAACCATGTTCAATTAGATCATTCAAAACTACCCCCCACATACACACACCCTGTACTTTCATTAGATAAGCAATCAGGTCAGATCAAACATGGTCCCTACGTCTTTAGTATTCCCTTGAGAAAATATAGCTTAGCAGAAAGAATGTGAGCTTTGTTTAGCATAGTTCAGCGTGAATCTTATTTCTAACTCTGTGACCTTGGGCTAGTTTATTAACTTTGCTGAATCTATTTTTCCATTTGGAAAATGAGATGAATAATAGCTACTTCGCAGAGCTGTTGTGAGCATTGGAGATTGTTTTATAAAATGTCAAGCAATGTACCTCACACATAATAGCTTCTCAATAAATGGTGGCTGTTATTATAATTCCTTTCTCTAGGTTCCTATTTGGCAGCTCCCAAGCATTTCTGTACTCCCCCAGGTCCTGTCCCAGTTCCTGTTCTATGTTTAGTTGATGTCAATTAATACCTTCTAAATTGCTACCTGGTAGGGAATCAAAGGCCCTTGCTTTGACTCTGCCATCAGGATACTTAGTTGCCTTAAACAAGTCACCTACACTTTCTGGTCTTTGGCTTGCATAGCTGTAAAGTAAGGAGTTTGATTACATGATTTCTAGTGCTGCTCCCAGCCCCATGATTTTGGATTCCATGGTATTAATTGACCAGGAAAGCATTCTTTGCTGATGCCTTGTGAGTTTCTTGAGAACTATAATAATTTACTATATTTAATTGTATTCTGAAAGTCCCTCGTAAGGAGTTTGATTACATGATTTCTAGTGCTGCTCCCAGCCCCATGATTTTGGATTCCATGGTATTAATTGACCAGGAAAGCATTCTTTGCTGATGCCTTGTGAGTTTCTTGAGAACTATAATAATTTACTATATTTAATTGTATTCTGAAAGTCCCTCGGATGCCTAATCCTAATTAATCGATTACTTTGATGATAATTATGATAATCAGTGAATCAAACTATTGGCTTTCCTTGAGGTCATTTCGATAACAGACAAGTAATGGAAATGGCCATATGTACATAGCTTTAGTGTTTGATTTTGATCTTTCCATATTGGTCCAAAAATATTTTCAAAGCCATGGTGAGGATATGTAGATGGAACCAAGGAAATAAAGGGAAGAAAGTCGGTGTGTTGTCTTGATAAAATTTCAAGGCCCTTTACTTTTGACCTCAACTTTTTGTAGACAGAAATGAAAAGGTCCAGACTGCTGCCAAAAACATGAGTTATAGCAATTGGTTACCCAGTTGGGATCTAATAATGAGACCATTTTGGCAGGAGCCCCGCAAGTGTAGCTATTTAACTACTGGCAGCAGGAATAAGATATGCATGATATAGAAACAATTTTATCTGTCAACTAGATTGGGAAGAAGAAAAAAAGATAGCTACCTCCAATGTCAAGATGGCTGACAATGAAGAAATAACCTACATAATCTGAAATGAAGACGAGGATCTGAACAGAACCACTCCTGATACCACTTTTCCTCATTTGTCAGATAGGACACTCCTAGATCTCAGACTCTAGGCCATCTTTAACTACCCGGGGCTTATTCAACTGGGATCAGTTCATTTCCATGGAATTCAATAGGACAGTCACCTCCAGTCAACATTATCTTTTGTGCTCAAACTCACCAAAAACGATGTACTTTTCTATCTACCTTAAATACGCTAAGTGCTTGCAGAAACTTTGCTTTTAATCTTTAATTGAAAACTTAAATTAAAAATTTTAATTTTGCTTTAAAAATTTTGCTTTAAAATGGGAATCAAAAACCAATTTAGATTTCATGTATTACATATATGGGATTTTTTTGCAAAGGTTTATTTCTATTATCATCTTCTTTGTCATCATCTTGAGAATCCAAATAAATGAATGACACATAATTCAATAAATGAATATTTTTAAATGTTTAAATATTTTAAAATATTCATGATTTTAAAATATGAATAATTTAAAATGTTAAATATTTTTAAATATTGAAATATGAAAAATTCAAGTAAATATCTTCGAATGAATGAATGAGTTACAAAATGAGCTATACTGTGGTTGTACACTGGGGAATGAAACCAGCCAAAGTCTCTTCTTTCATGGATATTTTGGTCAAGTAGGAAAACCAGAAAATAAAGAAGCCCATAAAATAAATGATTATAAAAGAGTTGCTATGAAACAAACAAACGGGATACTGAAGAGTAACTAACCCCTTAGAAGCACTGAACAGTGTTTTAGATGGGCTGCCCAGGCAGGCTTCACCAACACCTTATCAGGTGATTTTTAAACTGAGATCTTAAGTTTGGAAAAGTGGGTGGTCATGTAGCAGCCTGAGGAAGAAAGCAACCTGAGTCCTCTGAGTGGGATCTTGTGCCAAGAGGGAGGAAACACCAGAAGATGCCGATCTAAATCCTTATCTCAGAAATTTCACCATATAAATGGGGAAGTGGAACATGTATAAAACAGTAGATACCAGTCCTGAGAAGGTTACTGACTATCCCATCAAGACAGATGTGAGAAGTGAGCAGAGAGACTGGCCAGCACTTGAACAGCAGAGGAGGGACTATGACTTAAAGGAAAGTTCGAATTTCAGTAAGAGGGAATCAACACTCAGAAGATGATTTTTTTTTTTTTTTGAGAGAGAGAGGGAGAATGAAAGGGGAGGGGCTTTCAGAAGGAGAGAGAGAAAGAAAATTCCAAGCAGTCTCCATGGGCAGCGCAGAGCCTGAGGCTCTGTCTCACAGCCCTGAGATCATGCATGACCTGAGCTGAAATCTGAGCCACCCAAGCACCCCCAGAAGATGATTTTTAATTAAAGTTCTGATTATGATTTAGAATAGGATGTGTGTATTATCTCCACCTATTACATTCCTCCTCTATTCCAACTTTAGAATCAGGAAAACAGTGTTATTTGTTTAGTTATTTGTTTGTTTCATTGCTTTGCTTATAAATTCAATTTCCTGTGGAGTGAACTAGTCACAGTGGACAGTCAGCAAACTTTCTTCTTTGCTTACCTAAAGAGCTTAAAGCAAAGATGCAGAGTCCAACCACCCTTGTTCACTGCAATTAATAAATGAGCTGCATTAAAGACAAAGCACTAAAGAGGTAAGTTCAACCCAGGCCAGGATTCCAAGGGGTCCCAGAGTTGTCTCATAGAGACTTGCCTTGGAATGGCCAGAGGAGCAAATAACCCGAGGTAAGTTGATGGGTCAGTGCAATTTAACTGCTTCACTTTACTGAAACTCTTCATATATGGTCTTAGAGTACAGAAACCAAATATAGTTTGGATAAAAAAAAATCTATCACTGGCAGTCTTGAAAGAGCTATCCTAGCTATGCTAGCACTTCTTTAAAATTTGAGAGCAAAGGGCGCCTGGGTGGCTCAGTGGGTTGAAGCCTCTGCTTTCGGCCCAGGTCATGATCTCAGGGTCCTGGGATCGAGGCCCGCATCGGGCTCTCTGCTTGGCGGGGAGCCTGCTTCCCCCTCTCTCTCTCTGCCTGCCTCTCTGCCTCCTTGTGATCTCTCTCCCGCTGTGAAATAAATGGATAAAATCTTAAAAAAAAAAAAAAAATTTGAGAGCAAAACCGAACAGGGCATTATTTTCCTGTGCTGATTTACAACTCTACACAAATTTCCTTGAATATTTGAGGAAGGGATGGAAAGCCTATACTTCAAAGTCCCTAAGCTCACAGGTTGGTCAGGTACTGTCTCATGATTGAAAGGGGATCATCGTAAGAGCAATTGTTTGACTGTGAAACATTTCTGGATTTTGAATTTTTTCAAGTGCAGTTTGAATGTTGTCACTTTGGAGCTGCTCCTAATTCTGCACAGTGGCCCATGTGATTCAAGACCACAAAAGGGTAGTTGATGGGTGGTCAAGGTTCACTTCATTATGTCAGCATTGAATTGCTAAACTCAATCCCTTAACACCCACACATCTCATCAAGCTGCCTGTAAGCTCTTTTGTTTCTCCTCTTTGTTTCTCATGAATCTGTTTTTGTTTTTATTTTGGATACCATGTATCTGGTTATAATGAAAGAAGACAGATCCCTTTTATTAGATATAAAGCCAATTCTTTGCATTCTAATGAGCACCTCTAGATTACAGTACCTAGAACTTGTTGAACAACACCATACGTTGCCTTATAATTTTTTCACATTTGTGCATTAAATTGATGAGCATCAGGATGACCTTTCTACCAATGTCTCTCCCACCCCATAGCACCAGACAAATTTTGCCATCCATTGTTTATCTCAAAGTATTTCAGTCTCTATCAATTTCTTATTTAGATACAAACATCTCATTGAGATCTAAGATTCTAAGTTACTGTTAGCTAGTCACCTTTTTTCAGGTTATTAGTTAGTAAGATCTTCTCATACAGTGCAGTATAGCCCAGGATCAGAACCGAAGGGCTGGAACATTCGATCTATGGAAAAATGAAGTCACTGGGTTGGTCTGCAGCCCTGAAAAAGTCTATCTGGACTGAGTATGGTACTGAATAAAGGAAAACAGTTGGGAACTTAAGAGTTTATTTTTTGGGGTACAGAGGACTTGGAGTTTAGATGGGGTAAAAGGGGATGGTGAGAGAAAAAAGAGGTAGAAGACAAATACTAATCACAAAATCTGCATAAGCATGACCACTCCATCAGTCCATAAGCCCCAATTCTCACTCCTACTTTCCAACAGAAATGAACCTGAGGCTCTCTCCTCCCTTGCCAAAAAATCATTAACTCTTTCTTCCCTTGTCCTCAGTTTGTGTGTATGCCCTTCTCTAGTCCAATGTCCAGGAAGCACTCACATATGTGAAAGATATTTCAAATAAATATGAGATCATTCAAAACATAAAATCTCTAAGAAGGTAATACAATTCTAGGTGATAATCTTGCCCTAGAATATGCAACCGTCTATGCGGATGAGAATAAAATATGCAAATGTATGCAATCTCTATTCATGTACTCACATAGACCTAACAAACATTTACACCTGCAAATGGGGATTTGAGAAGAGTTGAAAGAATGTGTGGTTTTTGCCATCCTGCATACTCTCCTACCCCAATTTTGAAGTAATAGGTCAATCTTGCAATGCCGCCAATAGAGAAGCCACAAACAAATTTTCTTTTGTGCTGCTGAACTTTTCCAGAAATGGGCAGTTTGCTTAACCACCTGAGCAAGAAGCATGAGCCAGATGCAGACACATGCCAGCAAGAACCCAGGAACACCACTGCAGGCCGCTGGAACGCACACTCCAAATCTGCAAAGGAAAGCAGCGTTAGTCCATCCAGCTGCGCTGACAACAATGTTAACGAAATTCCCTTTATACAGTGGTTTTGCTGAGGTCAGGTGATTACCTCACTAGGCCCTGCTTGCGAAATTGCAGTGGTCAGGAAAATGTGGAGTGGCTATAAGCTCATCAGCTGGATAGCTGGGAGAACCAGTTTCAGAAAGCTGTCAGTTGAGAGATGTTTTCAACATATCAGCAGTATGATGCCCAGATAGCAGATTGCATAACAACTAGTGCAGCAAATAGATTGATTTTCTGCCCCCCAGAAGCAAATGTTTGACACAAGGAGGTGACCCAATGCTTGAACAGACTTTCTGCATGAGGATCCTGCTGGACTTACCACACTTGAGTGCCAAACAGCAGGCAGAGTCCAAAGTGCCAGGGAGTCTCATTTTTAACTGGAAATCAAAGATTAAGCCCAAAATATAAGAATGTATTTTCAACAAGTACTCTTTTAAAGAAACCAATCATTCAATATCTTTAGAATACATTCCTAAATAAAATGCCTGTTACATGTCTTTGCAATGTATGTTTATCTTGACAGTCTATTTTTTCTTTTTCTCTTAGTTTTCCCATATCTCCTTATTTTGTTTTTTTCAGATGAGAACTTAATAACATCAAACCTCAAATAATGACATCTTTAATTCCTTTCAAAGCTATTTTTTATTGCATAGTTTTTTATACAAGTTATGGTACAGCACAGTTGATAGAATTCTAAGAAATTAATTAATCAAATTAATTAAACTGCCAGATGCTTAAATATAAAATACTGTAAATTAGATATTGTTTTTGACAGCCACCAAAATAGAGTGTAATGATCAAATGAAAAATGTTAGTGATTTTTCTTCCCCACCTTGTTTTCCTGTTTTTGAATTTTTAGTGTATAGCTTTGGATTTACCTGGGCCACAAATAAATTATTGGATTCAATTATGAAAAAGTCATTTTCAGCCAAGAAGCCTATATGGTGGTAACATGCCAGCTGTATGTCTCTTGGTTGGGGTGATGAACACTGACTCAGCAATGTTCTTAAAATACACTTACAATCATGTTTTAGAGCTGTAAGTAATTTCAAGACTTTTTCTAGTTCAGTGTGCTACTTTACACAAGTTAAAATAATATTTCTGTTTTATTGCACCTCAGGTTCAGAAAGGTTAGATAAGCTCCTGGAAGTTATAAAACTATTCTAGAGAGACTTAGAATCCAGGCTTCTGCTTCATAATACAGTATCTTTTAGGTATTCCAGTATAACAAATAGGTATCATGTATGTTACCACCCTCTTTATCCGTATGCATGGCAGTCACTGTTAATCAGTGATGACCTGCTTTCCTGCTGAGCATGGAAGCAGCCCCAGAAAACTTCCCATCTCATCAAAAGAGTCAAGCAATCCACTCTGGAGAAGGGATGAAACCTGTGTTGAACTAGGCTCCTTTAAAGGGCGTCCTGGAGGGGCTCGGATTCAAGCCTTGTGATTGGAAAAAAAGCCAATCAAGCTCATAAATTTTAACAAATGTGACACAGTAAATGTAAGATAGTAATAATCAGGGAACCTGTTTATAGGGGTAATGATGGGAAGTCAGTATATAGGAACTCCCTATACTTTGTGTTCAATATTTCTGCAAACTTAAAACTGCTCTAAAAAAAAAGTCAGTTTTTTCTTTCTTTTTTTTTTATCTGTAGATTGACTGACCTATTCTTATTATCAGTCCATGTGGAATCTTCACATGGATTTGCACATGGCCATTTCTAGGCACCATAAATGCAACAGTGATGGACAAGTCAACCATAACTCGTATTATCTGATGAGTGTATTTTGAGGATGTGTTTGGAACAGGAAACCTGAGTACACATCTTTCAAATTAAACTGCCTTTGTTGTATATCCATGGTGCAAGTATTGTTGTTTTTGTTTGTTTGTTTTTTAAAGATTTTATTTATTTATTTATTTATTTGACAGAGAGAGAGATCACAAGAGAGGCAGGCAGAGAGAGAGGAGGAAGCAGACTCCCCACTGAGCAGATAGCCCGATGCGGGCCTCGATCCCAGGACCCTGAGATCATGACCCGAGCCGAAGGCAGAGGCTTTAACCCACTGAGCCACCCAGGCGCCCACAAGTATTGTTTTTCTTGATGGAGTAATTACCAAGGCATAATAATTGTTGTCAAAATACTTTTTTTTTTCCTTGCAGTTTCCCTAAAATTAGCAAGCTTAAGATGTGGATTATGGAAGACAGTATACTTCAAGTATGTGTACTATGATTCAAGACTAAATAGGTCCCATAGGAAAAGTTTAAGAAAGTGATGTTGTTTAGCTTGGCAAAGAGGAGACTAAAGGGTGCTCTGAGAATTGTGTTTGAAATATGATGATCTATTAAATGGAGGACAGGAACCAGCTGTTCTTCATCTCCAGCGAGGAAAGAATAGGGAAGTGACTCAATGGAAGGTGCGGGTTTGGGTATAATAGTCCTTCCCTAATTAACCCCACTCCTTCTCTGAACATTATTTTACCTTTCTTTCATCAGAGTTGGGTTTTATCATATAGCATAAAATTCCACATATATTAATAGTCTTACGGGCGCCTGGCTGGCTCAGTGGGTTAAAGCCTCTGCTTTCGGCTCAGGTCATGATCTCAGGGTCCTGGGATCGAGGCCCGCATCGGGCTCCCTGCTCGGCAGGGAGCCTGCTTCCCCCTCTCTCTCTCTGCCTGCCTCTCTGCCTCCTTGTGATCTCTCTCCCTCTGTGAAATAAATAAATAAAATATTTAAAAAAAAATATTAATAGTCTTACTTTGTAATCTTCCCAAGATGTTTTAGGTTTTATCTATCAGAATATGTGTTATCTGCCATAAGCTAAACCTAGTATATAGTATTTCTTCCCAACTCTTCAGTAAGCCACCCAATGGCATCAAACATTTCCCTAAGAAACAGGTTTATAAATGCTATTGGTATACTGAAACTTTCTGAATTTGAAAACAAACCTAAACTTACTCAAACCCTCCATGGTGAGAGCAAGTTACTATCCCAAGTATCTCTTCTCAATTAATCACACCACCATGCGCATCACATATATGCCCCACAGAGGGCTCTTATTCATTTCCTGAGTCTTAACATATTACCACATTTATCGGCCATGTACTGTATTCTACCTCAAGGCAAGTATTTCCTCAGGACAGAAGACACACCTTGGAGATTATGTCACATCTTTGTGTATCATTAATTGTATCCAGATCATATCATTAAGTAAATATACAGAAAACATGTTATGCATAATATAATGATAAAATATAAAATATAGATACAAAAAAAGCCCTGATGCTTCCTCTTCAAAAGATTACCCTTCAGAGGGGAATGAAGAAACTCAGGTATACATATCTCAGTTTGAGACAGAGGCTGAGTAGACAATGGGGGGTTTCTGAAAATATAATTCACCTTTGGAAACAAAATGGAAATCACTGATTGCATCATTAGGACCAGAGTGAGGCCTTTAAAAATAAGAGATTCAAAGTGCCAGAAAGTTTACATGCACACTCATATACACACGAGTTCTGCATCCAAAGGCACAGTGAGGAACTGAACTAACTTTTACATGATTTCTGATCTTTGAACCATCTTCTCCCCAAAATTGCCGAAATTATGGACAACATATTTATCATTCTCTTGACATGAGCATAGATTTTTAGAAACTCTAAATCTTGTTCTAAAGTATCCACCTTGGTTAAAGCATTTGATTTAGTCTTCACGTGGGAAACAAAGGCAAAATGTAACATAGATAAAATTAAATGTCCTTATTACCTGCAGCCAATTGATGAGTACTTGAGGCAGGATAAATTTCCTCCAGGAAGCTTCCAACTGTCTTATGTTAATGCCTTGCTAAAGGGAAAAACAACCTTGGTTTGACAAAAGCAAAGCCTGTGAGTCTTATTTAGCATATGAAAATCCTTTTGGAATTCCCCTTATCTTTACTTTCCCAACCCCCAAAGTATAGAATCAGTTGCTCCTCACAGTCCTGGGGCAGCAGCTGCCCTTGGGTCCTGGCCCTGTGCTTTAATAAAACCATATTTTGCACCAAAGACATCTCAAGAATTCTTTCTTGACCATTGACTCCGGACATCACCAACACACCAACCTCACCAAAACCTTCAAAAACTGTATCGTTATCAGTCTACATTTTTCCTAAAAGAATGAAGATACATTCATTAAATGCAGTTTCTTTTATCTGTATAGGTTGACTTTAAAAAAAAAAAAGATTTATTTATTTATTTTTAGAGAGAGAGAGAAAATGGGGGAGGGGCGGAGGAAGAGGGAGAGTCTCAAGCAGACTCCCACTCGGAGCCAACGTAGAGTTGGATCTCACAACCTTGAGATCACCACCTGAGTGGAAACCAAGAGTCAGATGCTCAACTGGATGCTCAATGGACGGCGCCAGGCAGACACTCCTATATAGTTTGACATTTGACAGCTTAACCTTCTTTCTTGTCCTCAACATCAGTCACGGTTTGTTTTGGGGTGTGTGTGTGTGTGTGTGTGTGTGTGTGTGTGTGTGTGTGTGACTGATTTTAGGATGTGAGTCAATAGCTGAGTTTAAGTGCATTCCAGTCTCCCCTTCCAGCTCCCCCCAGTGTCCTTGAGCAGGATCTTGTTAGCACCTGAAAAGTTTGGCACCGCACTAAGGCAATTAGCTTCTTTTCGCACCTAAATTTACCTCCACCCCATGCAAACTTGCAGCTGTTCTCTTGCATTTGTTACTCAAATGATCTCCCTGGTAAACAGTGAATCATGAAGCTGAGGCAACATAACCTTATTGGCTTCCTAGGGACCTGGTCCTATCCCCTTAAAATATTCTCTTCACTCCTTTTACTTGCATTTACTTCTGCATTTAGCATTGAAAACTTTGAGCATTTCCAGTAATAATAGTGGAAAACAAATGAACACCTTTAAATTGTTTACTTTTAAGTGTTAGATTTTCCATTGATTTTTAACTGGTGATTAGCGAGTATTTATTTCATCAACTACTTATTTATTTAATAGTTAATGTATTAAATACTGTGTACAAAATAGTATATTTTTTATTATGGTAAGACCTTACTTTTTGCCTGTTAGATACATAGGTATATATACAAAGTATGCCTATATGCAATATAAATAGAACAATAGAACAATAGCTTTTATTGTGATGCTTGACAAGTTTTATGGAGTTCTCAAGTGTATCCCAAAAGTTCTAAATTAGATGATATTTTTAAGGAATTAATCATCAACTTTGGTCAAAAAAGAAACTAAAGTAGAAAGGGTCTGGGCCAGATCTTGAATATGAGGGTATTTGCTCATTCTTTTGAGGTTCAAATTCAGCGTCCTTTGGTCAGGTGTCTATGTACCATGAGTGAAATGTAGAGAAGTGGGGCATTCTAAGCAGAAGGATGGCTTCAGTGAATTCATTGAGGTGGAAATCTAGACAGAGAACTAGACATGACAGCAAGTATCAACTAATACTCAATATAAGGAAGGTTTTCCTGTTGGTAAATGGTCAAAGGTGAGAAAGTATAGGACTCAGAGCATTTTTAAGGTATAATTATATACAAGGAGAACCAAAATTAGAATCCTTGGCTATCCAGGAAACGTATGAGGGCCGCTGAATGTCTGAGAAGGGAGTCACCTGGTATCGGCCTTCCATGGGATCTGAACAAGAATAGAAAGTTACAGAATCAATGACTAAATGCTACTCTTTCTGAAAAATCACTGCCTAAACTCAACAGTTTTTGATTCTATCCCTGAAGGTCTTGAAGACTGATGACCTAGTGTAGTGTGTCAGAGTCTAAATGGATCCCTCTTGTGTAATTTTCTGTATTAAGTGGGCAGAGTTAATCATAGCCAATTAAAAAAGATTATAGGTACCAGTGTTGAGGGTATGTAGAGTTATTAAATTTATAAAATATAGGAGTTATAGGGATATGGCAGTGTGTAGACACTGAATCCAAAAGGCAGCATTCAAAGAGGGTGGCTGATAATCCAAACTCTACAAGCAGTTGAAGATAAGCTGAAACTGCAAATTTAAGAAGGATCCAGAAGTTGTGAACACTGTGTTCAAAACTGTGTGTCACTAATTTTTAGTGTCTTAAAGAAATTTATAATTACATGTATAATAATGTCCTTAACATAAAATAAGGTATTCCCGTATCTTTTTAACATTTGTTTCATATGAATCATTGTGTATTCACATAAATTTAAAGTAGCTAATTTGCTATAGAGGTTTATAAACAATGCATTTAAAAAATGCATTTTATGTATTCTCAGAAAAGGGTTATTATTACCTGTGTCAATCTTTTTCTCCTTCCTGTCTCCTTGTTCCCTCTCTTTCTTCCTCTCCCCTCCTTTTCTTTCTTTCTTTCTTTCTTCCTTCCTTTCTTTCTTTCTTTCTTTCTTTCTTTCTTTCTTTCCTCCTTCCTTTCTCCTTTCTTTTTTGTTTCTTTCTTATTTTTCTCATGTATGAAGTATAAATAACTCATGTTTTCATTCCCTTGTTTTAAGGAAACACCTATCTGAAAAGTAGGTTAATATGCATGGCAGGAATTTAAAGTTTCTTTAAGACTTGTAATAAAACCACATCTCCTTTGTAATGCNCCTGGGTGGCTCAGTGGGTTAAAGCCTCTGCTTTCGGCTCAGGTCATGATCTCAGGGTCCTGGGATCGAGGCCCGCATCGGGCTCCCTGCTCAGCGGGGAGCCTGCTTCCCCCTCTCTCTGTCTGCCTGCCTCTCTGCCTCCTTGTGATCTCTCTCCCTCTGTGAAATAAATTAAAAAAAAAAAAAAATCTTTAAAAAAAAAATAAAAAAAAGAAGACTTGTAATAAAACCACATCTCCTTTGTAATGCTGAAAATTATATCAGTATTTCCATGTCATCCTCAGACTCTCTTCCTACATTTATAGCTGTCCAGAGTATCTTCTGGAAGCCTATAAAAGGCAGAGAGAATAAAACTCTAAGTCTGCAGAATCTAGCCTTAAGTCTGTTCTTTGTGCCATATCTTTTTGCATTTGAGATATCATTAGGTTAAAGCTTAAACAAAAAATCCTTATCCTCCTCACAGTTCTGAGTTATGGTCAGCTTATCAAGCTTATTGAGAAATTTCTTCATCATAATCAACATTATCACTTTTCTCATCTGCAAAGACGCTGTGTAAAAAAATTACCACACATTTGGGAGCTTAAAATAACACATACTTATTATCTCAGTCTTTGTGTCTCAGAAGTCTGGCCATGGCTTAGCTGGGTCTTTTGCTTTCATTTCACAAAGTTGCAATCAAGGTATCTTTTGGCCAGATTGCATTATCA
This sequence comes from Ailurus styani, assembly GCA_002007465.1. Classification (NCBI taxonomy): domain Eukaryota; kingdom Metazoa; phylum Chordata; class Mammalia; order Carnivora; family Ailuridae; genus Ailurus; species Ailurus styani. Next base: position 489,964 of record LNAC01000800.1, on the reverse strand, counting down.
TCTGGCAGCTCAACTGGGGAAAAATCCACTTCCAAGCTCACTCTGTTGTTGGCAGAATTCATTGCCTTGTGGTTATATAGGACTGAGAGCCCCAGCTTCTTGCTAGCTGTCACCTGGAAGCCATCCTCGATTCCCCAGCTCCTGCCATGTGGCCTTCTCCATAGACAGTTTACAACATAGCAACGTGCTTCTTTAGGCTAGTGGGAGAGCATAAGCAAGTCCACTAGCAAGGCAGAGTATTATAACAATATAGTCATGAGAGTGAGATCCCATTACCTTTGCATATTCAGCTTGGTAGAAGAAAGTCAACATGCTGCATCCACACTCAAGGAGAGAAGATTATACAAGAGCATGCACACCAGGCGGTGGGGGGTCATGGGGCCACCTTAAATCTGTCCACCACAGACTGGGTATGGTTTAACATTCAGAGAGCCTTCAATCTTGGAAAACAAGCAATCAGCATGGCTTCATCCATCACAGGCCAGGTGATCATCCCATCCATTTCACAAAGATCCCCAGAGGTAAGAAATATAGTGCTATAAAATAAAGATGATATTGGAGGGCAACCTGTTAGGTGACTGGTGAGTGATGAAGTTGCTGTTCATCTCGCCATTATTTGTGGTGTGAGCTTCTGATTTCTAATCCTAGCCATGATTCAGAGTCTATTAATGATGACAGGCCTAATTCCTCTTTAACTTCTTCCCCAACTTTCAAAATGTAGATGATGATATACATCAATCTTAGAAGGACAGTATGAGCTTTAGCATCTAAGGAATTCAGTCCAATTTTGTATAGAAATACTTTTGAGTAAGAATTCAGCAGAAAGCAGTATAAATCTTTAAGGAGCTGGCACAAAACAGTGTTGGGGAGGAGATAGAGTTCTAATTTAATATAAAGAAGTGAAGGCTAAGGGGTGATTTAATTGCAATCTACAAATATAGGAGAAATCTTTATAAGAAAAAACTATTTTACATATTCAAAGAAGCCCAAATTAGATTAAATTAAGGAAATAGGGGATTTTGTTTAGCCAACACATTTTTTTAAGGCTTTGAAGAGATTCTATAATCTTCTCTAGGTGGGCTTTAAAGTTAAACTTGGCATGTGTTTCAGTGTGAATTGGAAATGTCCTTGACATTTTTTGTCTTTTCTTGGATCCTATTTATTAATATACATCACCAAAACTATAAACTTCCTTCTAAAATAAAGGATTAAGCAATTTTTAGTTCTTTATTCAAGAAAAAAATGAGGTGAACTGTTCTGAATTTTGATAATATGAGCCAGTTAGTTTGAAGAGTGGCGTCATACCACCCACGGGAGATAGCTGAACATAGAAAGATATAAAGGTACCCTTTAGTACCCAAATTAGGTCTGAATTTGTTTGCATCAGTGGAGCATTTGAATCTATGACTATGCTTTAATATAAAATAGATAACTGTAATGAAAAGGCTTAAGTTGAGCTAAAAACAATTTAGCAAACACAAATAGAAAGAAAGGAAGAGAAGGAGAAAACAAGCAAATGGGTTATTACACCAGACTGGTTAGTAAGTGATAAGACTGTTAAATGTCAAATAATGCTTAATATCACGGACTCTAACAAGGAAGGCCACCATGTCCAATCACACAGTATATGCATGATTCACTTCAATACTCTTGATAAAACTTCACCAATTTGGGAGGAATCATTTCATTGGCTAAAATCTCAACTTTTCCTCAGTTAACTTGTTTCAATGTTGCATGCTGAGCAAGTTCTTATGTTAAATGCTTATTTTTTTTCATAGCATTATTGTTTGTTCTCTGGAGCAGTACATAGGGACTTTTTTCCTTTAGCATATATACCCTTTGCACATGTGAAGATGGCCACCAGGACATTTCCTTAATATTCTCGTTTTTTACTCATCGTCTAGAATTCTTCAACTGCTTAATTTATTAAGCAGCCTTAAGTTCTTTCAGGAGCTTCTCCCCAGCCTCAACACCTCTATTCATTATGTATGAAATCATAATGGCCAAAATCCTTAGCTAGATATGGATGGAGTGTTGACTTGCCTATGAATTTAACTTCAAAATCAGTTGCTTAATCAGTTCATCACAAAGACACAGACTGGCTCATAAAACAACAGATGAGTGAGCACACAATAAAATCAAAGCTGCAAATGGCCATTAAACACTAAAGATATATTGTAGAGTAGAACTTGCTTAGGTAAGAACTTCCTGCCCAGTGCCATGCCATGATGATTAATGCGTGCATATGTGAACTTTATGAAAAAGATAATGAATTGATTGTGTTCTTAAATGATGCCATTTTAAACCTGTTTGGCTTCCTCTCCTCCCTCGGGAGTCAACTGACCACACTCTGTTAGTTTAAACAAATGAACATTTAATGTTGGCCATTCTGCCAACTAAGTTGGGGGAAAATGAAATCATTTATCAAGGGAAAAAGAAAGAAAAATAATGAAATGGCTTCTGGGAAAAAGGTGAAGACCAGTAGTTATCAAGAAAGGGAGGGTGCCACAGATACTGATTAAAGATATAATAGAGGAAGGGCCTTAGGCTTACTTTCATTCTGTGGTTTCTGCCTATTTTGGTATCAGGGAGCCAATTTTAATCATATCATGAGTCTTGTTCCTTAAAGACAATCTTCTTTGGCAACTCTAATTTTAATACTAGCTCCTGTGAATACATCATCTCCTTCTTGGTGGTCATCCAGTGGATTAGGAATGATAGCAAAATAATTAGGGAATCTATAAGTGGAAAATGCAACTTGAGGGCCATTTACAATGATAGACCAAATGTTACGTTGGTCATATATCTAACATTTAACATCAATCCATCAATCGACTAATATTTATTGTACTCAGTACTATTCTAATAATTGAGGGAAATACAAGGAAAATACAAGTCAGGAACCTCCATCCTTTGTAAAGCTTCGAGAAGAGAAAACATGCCTAATGCATATATTATATTATTTATTATTTCATTAATATTTATGTATTTAATTTTCATATATGTATAATACATTTAATACACACACATATACATATATACACAAAATGACCTGAGTGTTATGATAATGAGAGTTATAGATTAAGAGAAAGGAACTATCATTGTTGGATAAAGTATACTTAAGGCTGAGAAGGAAACCAGTCCTTTTTTTTCTGTATGATTTTATTATTTATGTTATTGTTTCTTAAAGCCATCATGAATTACACATATATAATATATCCATATGTTTATAAATATGCTATCCACACATAATTGATAAAGAGTAACAAATCTTTCAGCATTAAGATATACTGTTAGATGGAGGTTTCCAGTCTAGCACAGTCATTATGCTCACACTCTGAGGGTGACAAGGAGTACCAGGTGAATGGATGGGGAAGGGAATATTAAAAGATGAGTGCAACTGGAAGGACTTTTTTGGTGGCAGGTGAGGATGTATCACCTTCAGCTGGCAAAAATGGTAGGTATAGAAATCCCCTTGTAACGTTTTCTGAGGTTTATTATGCACCAAACTCTCATGTGTCAGTTGCACATTTCCTGGGAATAAGGCAGCTTGAATGCCAACTCTAAAGCCAGATTTAGGCTAACTATTTTAGCCTAAATCTAACTATTTAGGCTATTTAGGCTAACTCTAACTAATGGACTTATCCATGGTCTCGCCTTCATGAGCAGTTGGCTATGGGAGGGAGGGAATAAGGTCTGAACTAAACTGAGAGAAGGTGTTTTGCTATTTACCATGTGTAGAAAGAACAGAGGAAGGTTTCGGTATTGTTCAGAGGGAGACGTTAGTACTGCACTAGTGGGAAAGCATTAACATTAACTAAATTAGTAAAGCCAAGAGAAGCTAGAACTTGGAAAGGATAAAGGACAAAACAACAAGAGAAAACCAGCAAAACTGGGTTAAGTACAAGACCAAGACCAAGGGTACTCAAACACATAAAATAAATCTGTCTAGGGGACGCTGTAACTCTCTGTCAAAACTGCCCCAGACTGCTCTCCTGTGTTTCCTTTATGAGCAACCTCCTAGTTCTTACAAGGAAGGGTATGATGCATTTTTAGAGGAATTAAAGAAAGCCAATGAATTTAAAGGACCTATACTTGTTTCTCTGTAAGAAAAAAAAAATTAACATTTGCTTGTTTATCTGTCAACATACTAATCACACTCATGTAAATTGAGCATAAAGACAATAAAAGAGAAAATAATATATTAAAATTATGCATTACAACTATATAGTGAGAAAATACTGGAAACATCTTTATATTCAACAAAAGGAAAATATCTAAGAAAATGATGGTATAGGCCTATAATGCAAATCTCAAGATTAACATATTTAAGATCCATGTTACAGTGTAAAAAATATTATTGACTATTCTAGCACCAGAATTTTTTAAAAATATACATTTGTTTTCCTCCTTAGACTGTTTCTTAAATGAATACAGTAACACTTAATACATCATGGTTGTTATAGATGAATAGTTTTCTCCCGTATAAAATTTGAAATTTCTTGTTGGCAGGGGTAATGTCTTACTCATCTCCCTATCCTTCTTACCTGGCCAACTCTATGTCTGATACACTGGACTAAACTGAAGAGTTGAGAATGCAGGAAATGCAAAGTGTTATGTTACAATAGTAGGAATCTTATTTTTACATCTAGATTTTATTATTTTTTATCATATTCTGTTAAAAGCTATCTGGTTTTATTTCTTTGCTGGTATCTTTACTTGTGTTTACAGCAGAAGTCAAAGGGGGAAGTTTTCTCCAGAGATATAAATGATCCTTTATTAGTTTTTGGATATGGAAGTCACTCAAAGACTGATCAGTTTTTGTTGCCTAGGAAGACCCATTTGGCTATTATTTTTACAGTGTGCTTCTGAGATGTAGTGTGAGAGAAGGAGAGGTGGGTGATAAAGTACTGGAAAGGTTTTCTAATGGGCAGGGGGAGAATTGAAGAAAGGCAAAGCTTATATTTCTAATCTGAGGTGGATGTGTGCAAGCAACACTTACAGATCTGGTGATCCTTCCAGGCTTTCCCAGAACAAATTTGTCAAGCTTATCTCCAGGCCTGTTGCCTGATCCAGCTCTGCTGTATCTCCCTGATCCAAGATGGCTGCTCCATAACCACTGTAGTCTCCCAATGGTCACTTCCCCCCTTTTGAGGACTGCCTTGACTATCAATGCAAGACTGTTTTTACTTCCTTGTTTATATTTCTCTGTTTTTCAAATGACTTGAAAGAAATCCAGAGTTCTATCATTTACTTTTACATCCCAGTATGCCTTGGATATAGATTACCAATACTTATTCCTCTATTCTCCAAGGGAAGAAAATGGTCATTCCTACACAGAAGGTATAGAGGAAACTCCCACCACAGTGTACTGTCATATCAGATAATCATTTACTCACTGACTAAATCTAAGACACGGAGATCAGAGGATTCAAGAACTCTGGGAGACTTTAAAAACCTTTCCAAATTAAGCATTTATTGTTACTTCAATGCTTTCTTGCTACTTAATTTTCCTGAGTCTCATTTTAGGAGAAATTTTCTCCTTTAGCCTTACACACTTCATCTCAATCAATACGCTATTCTCCCTAGAGGTCCCAAATTATTCTTTTCAAATGTCTTTTTTATCTACCCTTGGAAACAACACAAGCAAATGGAGTCTGACTTCCAGCTGTCAAATCAAGTGTTGAGGCAAATCCTGTGAGCGTGAATCACTCCATCTTGCCTTGTTCAATCTGGGTAATGTGGCACAGTCCCAAAACCTCCCCTACCACCAAGAGAGAGAAAGGAGTAAAAGACAGATTGAATAATTTTCAAAAGTTGGAAAATTTGTTTCTTTCTTTTGATTATACATTATTTGTTCACACATAAACTAGTTCCTAAATAGTGAATCCTTGCTTATGTTCCTTGGACTTCTTTGATAAGTCTGGGTTGAGATTTGGAAATAGGTTATTTTAAGGGGACTACCTTATTTTTGTTAAGAATTGAACTTGAACTTCCCTATAATTCCATTCCTGGGAATCCATACCCCGGAAAATGTGGTAACAAGGTTTCTCTGATTCTTTAATGGACTCAAACTTACTGGTTGAGATAGGCTAATAAATGTAAGCTATTGATCACATTGTTGAGTATGATAAAGAATGGTCTGTTTTCAAGGCAGCATTATTTGGAAATCGTAGGGATCATTATAAATGTGTTACTTATATGTTGGCGTATATGTTGCTTCTGTTCAAAACAAAATTGTTTCCTTTGGGGTCTAATTTCAAGGCAGTTTAATGAATTTTTCACGCACACACACAGGTGGTATTATTTTATAGTCGAACCTAATAGATCATGTCTCTCTAGTCTGTTTGAGGGTCCAATTTCTTCCCTTTCTTTGTAGCTTCCAGAGGACCCTGTACTGTGCAAGATGTAAAACAAACAAAACCCCTTCATTTTTATCCCTGGTGATAATTGTAGAGTGGCAGTGATGACGTTGTTGGAAGTTTTGTTTTTTTTTTTTAAAGATTTTATTTATTTATTTCACAGTGGGAGAGAGATCACAAGGAGGCAGAGAGGCAGGCAGAGAGAGAGAGAGAGGGGAAGCAGGTTCCCTGTCAAGCAGAGAGCCCGATGCGGGCCTCGATCCCAGGACCCTGAGATCATGACTTGGGCCGAAAGCAGAGGCTTTAACCCACTGAGCCACCCAGGCGCCCCGTTGTTGGAAGTTTTAAAAATGAAAATACCTTACCAGCTTCAGAAACATTTTCCAGATATGTTTCATGTGGTTTCCATAGTACATTGAAATTTTTTAAAACAAGACGGTAAAACAAGGACAGCAACTCTTTATTTTCCATCCTCCACTGTCCCACATCCTCAGACTCCATCAAAGTGCACCTTGAGCTCCACCTCCCACATTGTGTTCCCCACTGGTGCCAATCTTCCAGCTAACTCCATTTCCCCTTTGTAAACGCTCGATGTGCTGACCTATTTAAAAATATAACTCAGGTGCCTGGCGAACCATGATGCCTGCCAGCTCTTCAGATAAAGAGGATCCACTTATTAATCTGCTCTGTCTCCATCTGCCCGCTCAATTGGGATTGACTGCTTGCTGTCCAGACTGATACCAGGAAAATCTGATTGAGGACAAGAATCTCTTTGTACGTTTCCCCCACTGATACAGCACAACAGGTCTGTTGCAGCCAGGGAGTTAAGCTGATGTGACATGATGTCAGATGGCCTGCCATTGTACGTCAGAAATTAAAAAGAAAATATTCTTTCAAACTGGAATTCCTTATGTGATTTTTATTTCCTTGGGCTTTGAGCAGATTGAGTATTGAATTGCTTGACTGGAGCCCATGGATAATTTAATACCTGCAACATTCGTCCCTGGGTGAATTTCAGCCACATTTGACTTGTTCGGCATGGCGTCTCAGTTCTAACCATTTCGTGGAACTCTTGTAAATATTGATTGATGAAATCCCAAAGAAATACTTTTTCTAGCTCTGATTCTAAAACGATCCAGAAGGAAAGACTTGATCTCTGTTTTCATCCTTCCTACTCCATATCTAGTGGTGTGAGAAGTAAATAAAAATTTGGGACCTTCTTTTATCCTTCTCAAGTTAAACAGTCAATTCTTACAACTTGGGGAAAAAAACTGATGTGATTTGATCCATCAAAGTAGGACTGAATAAAAATAACTAGTAAGCAAGAATAGCAAACAAATAAACTCAAACTGTATCAGTGGAGCCAAATTTTATTATTTTGGGGGAAGCTTTTTGAGTCCCCTAATTTGAGGTATTGGCTACATAAAGTTAACTTTCCAGAAGAATAAAGCATAGTATATGTATATATGGTTCTTAAGCACTAAATGGTTAGCATGTCATGCACATAATATTCAGATTTTAGTATGTGGTTCTGCTTTTGTTGAAAAGATCAGGTAGAACTAGCCTTAGGTCACATCTAGAATCAAAACTGAATGGCTTATAAAATTCCCAAAAATCATTTATTAATAAAAAATTCAGAGAGAAAAGAGACACATAGTTAAGAGTTAAAGACCTTAAAGGAATTCACATTCATTAACAAGAAACAAAATATTATCACTTTCTTAATATTCAGCTTTTACTTTTTAGTCAAGGCCAATCATTTGTTAATTTCTGTAAGCTCCAGTGCTTAAAAACTCACATGTGAATGAAATATGTGACTGATCCTTATTCTTTTTTTTTTTTTTTTAATTATTTGACAGAGGGAGAGAGATCACAGGAGGCAGAGAGGCAGGCAGAGAGAGGGGGGGAAGCAGGCTCCCCGCTGAGCAGGGAGCCTGACGTGGGCCTCGATCCCAGGACTCTGAGATCATGACCTGAGCTGAAGGCAGAGGCTTTAACCCACTGAGCCACCCAGGCGCCCAGATCCTTATTCTTTATTATGAATCAAGCAGTATGAAATGTAAATACTATTGGAGAAAATAAAATCTCATTCATTCAATGTAAATAACACTGAATAAATTAATAAATTGTCTTCTCTTTGATATTCACATGATGAGAGTGTATGTATGTATTTATGTGTGTATATGAACACATAAAGTATTTGAAGCACTGGAGAGAAAAAGAACTTGGTTAAAGAGATAAAAGACAGTAACTTGCTACAACAAAAGTTTTTTTTTTAAGACTCTATTTATTTACGTGAGAGAGAGAGAGAGTACAAGCAGGTGGAGGGGCAGAGGGAGAGAGAGAAGCAGACTCCCTGCTGAGCAGGGAGCCCGATGTGCTCCAGGACCCTGAGATCGTGACCTGAGCTGATGCTCAGGCAGATGCTCAAATGACTGAGCGACCCAGGTGCCCCCAAAAGTTTTTTTTTTTAAAAATCAAGAAATTCTCAGGGCACCTGGGTGGCTCAGTGGGTTAAAGCCTCTGCCCGCAGCTCAGGTCATGATCTCAGGGTCCTGGGATTGAGCCCCGTGTCCGGCTTCCTACTCAGTGGGGAGCCTGCTTCCTCCTCTCTCTCTGCCTGCCTCTCTGCCTACTTGTAATCTCTCTCTCTGTATCAAATAAATAAATAAAATCTTTTTTAAAAATCAAGAAAGAAATTCTCTTAACAGTAAGAAGCCTGTTGTAGATTATTTCCTTAAGTTAACATAGAGAAATTTCTTTGCCATAATTATTTTAGACAAAAATATAAGAGGAAAAACAAATCCACAATAAGATTAGTGAGAGAAAACAATTCTGTTTTTCTGTTTTGCTTTTTTTTTTATTAAGGTATAATTGACATAACATTATATTAGTTTCAGGTGTACAATGTAAGAATTTGGTATTTATATATATATATATTCGATCATTTGCAAAATGATCACCACTAAGTCCAGTTAACACCCATCACCATACATAGTTACAAAATTTTTTTCTTGTGTTGAGGACTTTTAAGATCCACTCTTATAGCTACTTTCAAATATACAGTACAGTATTATTAACTATAGTTACCATGTTCAGCATTATATCCCCATCATTTACTCATATTATAACTAGATATTTGTACTTTTGGACCCTCTTCACCCACTTTCCCCCACCCCATCCTGGGTAACCAGCAATCTGTATTCTACATCCATAAGGTTGTTTTTTTGTTTTGTTTCTTTTTTTTTTTTTTAGATTCCACATAGGATATTATACAGTATTTGTCCGTTTCTGTCTAGCTTACTTCATGCTTAGCCCAATGCCCTTGAGGGCCATCCGTGTTGTTGTAAATGGCAAGATATTTTTATGGCTGAATAATAGTCTATCGTGAATATGTACCACAATTTATTTATCCACTCATTTATCAATGAAAACTTAGGATATGTTTCAACATATTGGTTATTATAAATAATGCTGCAATGAACATGGGGGTACAGATATCTTTTTGAATGCATGTTTTCATTGTCTTCAAATAAATACCCCAGAAGCGGGATTGCTGGATCATATGGTAGCTCTACTTCTAATTTTTTTAGGGAAACTCCATACTGTTTTCCATAGTGGCTGCTCCAATTTACATTCCCACCAACAGTACACAAAGGTTTCTTTTATTCTGTATCCTTGCCAACCCTTGTATTTTTGCCTTTTTGATAATAACCTTTTTAACAGGTATAAGGTGATATCTCATGTGGTTTTGACTTTTCCCTGTTTTAATCTCACCATATTGATTGAAAGCTTACTTGGATATTGAGTTTTCCTTATCTCCATGGATCCATTTCCATTTTTCTCTAATCTAGAGTAGAAAAGAGAGTCCATTCAAAAGGTTATTCTTTATACTAAGCAAGAGTTGGGTCATGCATTCTTGGATCTTTTCTGGATGAATTAAGCTGAACAGAGAAAACGTGGAAGAAAATTATCCTTACAGTGATATCTGAAGTTGTGTACCCAAGGTCCATTCCAAGTAGGCAGCTTTTCGTTTGTTTTCCTCCAGGACTTGAGTCAACAGAGAATCCCCAATAAAAACAATATCAGCTCCCAGATGAGAAAAAAAATCACAAAAACAAGGACAGAGAGAAGTCAGTTCACTGGAATCATGGAATTCTATAAGTTCTTCAGGAAAGCAAAGAGATCTATGACCAAGAAAGAGCATTCAGAATGTTCTAGAACAAAACTATTCATATTAAAAACCATGAAAATGCACAAAATTCTGTAGAACACAAAAAAATCTACTTGTATTTTGTAGGATTAGATTAAAATATTATATGCTGTTGGGGCATCTGGGTGGCTCGGTTGGTTGAGCATCCAACTCTTGATTTCAGCTCAGGTCATGATCTCAGTTACTTGAGATCTGAGACAGAACCCCAAGTTGGGCTCTGTGCTCAGTGGGGGGTCTGCTTGAGATGTCTCCCTCTCCCTCTGTCCCTCCCCACTGCAATCTCTCTAAACACTAACTAAATAAATCTTAAAAAGATATATGATATATTAATTATAGCATCCAAAAGCGAAAAACTATCTGTATCATCTTGCATGCCACACAGAAGTATGCACCTTGATACTAAATAAGAATCAAGACTGGTATAAAGGACTTGACATGCAAGTTTCTTTTTGAAGGCAGGAACATACCTATTTATTTATTTATTTATTTATTTATTTATTTATTTATTTTTAAAGATTTATTTGACAGAGAGAGACATAGCGATAGAGGGAACACAAGCAGGGGGAGTGGGAGAGGTAGAAGCAGGCTTCCCGCCAAGCAGCGAGCCCAATGCGGGGCTGGATCCTAGGACCCCAGGGTCATGACCTGAACTGAAGGCAGACACTTAACAACTGAGCCACCCAGACCCCCAGGACCATACCAATTAAAGCCAGGTAAATGAAACTTAATTTTTAAAATACATGTAGAGAAAAGTTTATTTCCCAGACTCCCAAGTAATGGAGCCACTAAAAACAGGTAAATATTATTTCTTAGAAAGGGAAGGGGGGAGAGAAAAATGAGAAAATAAAGGTTGTTCATTATTAATTTGCCATTTGCTTCAAGGAAAATGTTTACAAGCAAAGTTGCTTGTATCTTAAACTGAATATTTTTCTTATCCACATTGTAATAGTCTTTTTTTTTTTCAAATTATGTTTCCTTCTTATCAAAAAGCTTTCTTGAAGCCAATCAAGGTGGGAGGCCAGAAAGTTGATAAGGAGGTCATTATAACAACTCATAGAAGATATAAAACAATCCATTTCAAAGAGTGGGGACTATTTCCTATCAACATTTGCAATATGAGTGATTATTTAGCAATTCCTCTTCCTCTTTTCCTCTTTCTTATCCCCCACATGCTCTGCAGTAGAAAACTTTGACCTTGCTAAGAGAAATAATAACATAACATATCTGCACCATCCGTGTGATTAATACCGCCCTCTGAAAGGAGCACCTCAAGTGGCAAAATACAACTAAAATGCATGAACACACTGAGGAACTCTTTGCCTTGTTCACCTTCTTTCTAAATAATTCATTAGTTTAATGATAATGACATTCAAATATCATAATTACAGCCGACTCTTTAAAAAACATCAATTCCAGGGCCAAAAATGGAGTAACCAGCCCCCACTTCTTTTCTCACCATTAGCTGTTAATGCCAAAATATGATCTTTATTCATTTCACTGACATAATATAAAACCAATGTAGATTTCCCATTTTTCATAAAATTTTCATCTGCACTATTAGTTTCACTGATAGCAGACTGCAAAATGTTGTTAAGCTACAAGATGGAAGACACTGCGAAAACCTCAGCATGTTAAGAAGCCATAAAATTTTATTCAGTTCATTTACTGCTACAGTCCAGTAACCCTATAGTAAGAGTGTGCTATTTTTATTGTGTATTTATTTAAAGGTTGAATATTTTGTTCCCCAGACCAGACATTGAACTGAGTTAATCTGGACTCCTAATACACTGCATTGTATTCTACTTTGGGGTTTGTCATCTCCTTGAAAGTGTTTTTGTATTTTGGTTGTTGGGGAAGAGATGATAACAGAATATTGCAAACAAAAGCTTAGCTATGGCTAAGGGGTCATTTGTGCTTAGAATTCAACCACCAGTGTATGGGTCTCACGTGATGCTGAGGAGAAAGATTTGCTTGCCCCTCCTTTTCTTCCATCTTATGTCTCTTCCAAAGCAAATCTCAGGGCAGAGTGCGATGAAGCACAATGTGATAGACCCTGTGTTGGTTGGTCTGGCAGTTGGCCAGAGGTGCTTAACTGCTCTCACAGTCCTGCAGAAGGCAGCCACATTTTGCCTTTATTGTTTTGCTACTCGGTCTCAGCAGTTCCACATAAATAGGTAAGATCTTTTTCGAACAACATGATGTAAAACCCTTTTTAGGTCTACTCATGAAACCACAGCCATCGAAAGTCTGTTTTCATATCAAGTTATATCATATCATGTCATATCATATCGTATCATATATCATGTCATTATATGAAAGTTGCAGCATGAAGACACAGGATGCTATGCATATCAGTTTTGCCAATATATGGAATGTATCTCAATACTCTGGACTTCTCTAACCACAGACCAACGACAGTTACACCAGTGGTAACTCCACTGTGAAAAAAAATTCATCAAGTAAAGCACAAAAGAGAGTAGAAGGGGCAGTTGTTCCTCTGGTCTCTCACTTAGGACCGGTGTGTTGGTTGCACCAGGCTTAGCAAACTCCCAGGAAACCCACTGCTGTGCATCTTCACTTAGGCCCCAGGAGTAACTATTTCCTACTCAGTCACAATTAAAGGCCACATGGAAACTCCAGGTGCAGCAAAGAGATAAACTAGCAACAAAAACTACAATGGCAAACAGACCAGACAAATGATCTACAACATCCATAATATATTCTCGCTGTGTCTATGACTTGTTAGGGACCTAGAAGACAAGCCTGTCCTTACTTGGTCCCCTCATCTATAATACAGGTTGATATGAGAACCTATGCCAGTTGCAGTGTTTTCTCTTGAAAGTGCAAAATATGGGGTTGATAAAAGCAAAGTGTGCATTTTTAAAGGCACATGAGAGAGAGATTTAAATCACCTGAGATAGTCTGTATTTATTAATTCCAAAGAGGTACAAAGGCTCTGTCTGGGTAGCATTAAAGAGTAAAGGTTCAAAAGGAATATGTGAGAGTCCCCAGGAGACTGGAAACATAAGAATGCATTAAAATGAGATGGAGAAAGTGTCCCAAAATAGCCAAATAATGACTATTCCTAGTTACTATCTTGTTAGCATCGATTGTGGAATATTTGAGGGCCTGGGAGAATCAATGTATATGGTAAACAATCACCTCCTAAACTGAAATGTCAGAGATACGATACAGAATAATGAATACAAAATCTAGACAAAACTAATGACCAAACAAGATAAACAAATTAAAGCAGATAAGCCACGAAGGGTGAGTGACTAACGATTCAGTTAGGCATAATCCCAGTGAAAATCTGTCCATTTGAACAGCCTTTGCCACGTGGTATCAGCACAGGCTGACAGCTGAGCCCCACATGCCTCCCTTTAGCTTCTGAGATATGAAATCTGGGCTATGGATGTGAGATGCTAGAGCCAGGTATTCAGGCAGTGCTGGGAAAAGCCATTTCCAGATTTTACGATTTCATGATCCGCCATCTATCATTCCCGGAGACAAAAGGTTATGTTTTTCACTTTCTGTGCACCTGGTGCAGAGGTCTTACACTCAGACTCCCCCTAAAAATGACTTCCAAACAGGTTTTTTCTTCTTCTTTACTCTTTTTTGTTTGTTGTTTTGTTTTTGGTTTGCTTTACATTTTTTTATAAAAGATGCTAGAAGTCTTAGATATAGCTCTCCATTCTCTGTAACTTGGTGCACCATGCTATTTTTCTATTTTGAATTGATCTGTGAAACTCTCTCTGCAGCTAAATGAGTCAGCAGAGATGGGGTGTTGATGGATCTCACTGGACGTGGGTCAACATCCTTCTGAAGTAAAAGGAGCCAGCATGCGTTTTTGGGTACAGTCCATCACAGAAAAAAGCTGGGCTTCCAGATGTCAGTCATTTAGTAACTCCTTATGTCCCAAAAGAGCATTATTAGACAAAACTGAGATATTGCCACAGTCTGGTCTCTACAGTGTCTTCTCAGTTCCCCATCCCTTCCCCTGCAGGCGTCTTGGTGCCTTGTGTACTTAACCTGAAACTTCCTTTGTCCTCCGCCTCCCCACCCCGTGCCTTCCTCCGCTGTCATCACCACTGCACTTAACCTTTCTCTCTTTATTCTGCTCTCTTCCAAGCTGACCAGTTGAGGGTCTTATTCCATAAGAAATTTCTTTTAAATAGGTGCTGTCATAGTTATAGAAAAGATCTCATATTAATTGAAAACGTGTAGATTATAATGTGAAAGCATTTCTCTTCTTAAGGATATTTGCTTTAAGCAAGATTCTCTCCCTTACACAGCTATGGATATAAGCAAATTACAACATATATTTATATACATATATACCTTAGATTTAGATATAAAAAAATTTGTATCTAAGGGTGGAAATTTCAGACACAATGGTATGCAAGTGGCAGGAATGTACTTAGATCAGAGATGCTTATCTGCAGACCATGCGGGGAAGTATCTTCTGCATACAAATAGGGCTTGCCCAACTTGATGTTTTGTGAACTTTTATTCTCACTTTTTTTTTTAAATAAAGGAGCCTAGTGTTACAAAGGAGTGAGACTTTTCCTCGTATCCTCAGTAGCAGGAAGCATTAAATTATACACTTAAACAGCAAATAAAATATATTGTTTCTCATATTCTAGGTTTGCATTGTTCTAGCAATTTCATAATCAGATGTGATTTTGAAATCTTTAATATTTGGTTATGAAATTGTCCCTAATAGCTAGACAGAGAACCCTCTTATCTTGTTATTTATGTGCATCTGCTGGGTGTTATATATATAGGATGGGGATCATCTAATTAGAAAAAGGGGGTGCAAAATTTGTCCCTCACTTTACCTGATGTGACCAATGACACCTCCTTGGCTCTAGGAGGCCTTCAGGTCAGCCTCAACTCATCAGTCATTGCTGTGGATAATAGAATTGGTGTGCAATTCCTCCTTACAGGTCAAAGTACAGTCTGTGCAATCGCCGATACGGTCTGTTGTACCTACATTAACACTTGGGCCAAGTACTAATGTCAATACAGAACCCTTAGGAGAAAGCCGTCCTGCTTTCTAAAGTAGACTCTAATGGTTTGATCGTTGTTTGACTGGTTGGAAATAAGAACTTGGAGATATGGTTGAGGGTCAAATATTGCCAATTGACACTATCCTCCTGCTTGGGATCCTGTTGGATTTCTTAAGTAAATGCTCTATAACGTGAACTGAACAGATTTGTTGGATTATTTGAAATGGTTGATGGAGTGGCTTTCTGATGGAAACATTTTCCAGAAGCCAAGGTGGTATAAAAATAAGGGGTACTTTATTCAGGGGAGATTTATTTTCTCCCTGGGTCTCACATATTTCTGCAGGTATAGTGAGCAAGCACAATGATTAACTCCGTTCAGGATTATCTTTTTGAGGATGTCTATATAGTGAACTATTTTGGAAGACAGAACTGGTATCTCCCTCCAGAACAAAGAACGAGTTTTCCTACTGCCTTGGAAAACAAAGATAGTGTCTCCCTCCCAAGCAAAGGACAGTTATGCTTCCTCCTGCCCAGTATAATAAAGATAACGTCTCCCTCTGGGGCTAAGGGCGGACTTGCTAAATGTCCATTATAAAAGATGTGGCTTCCCTAAGCTAAGGCTTTTCCTCCAAAAATGTGACCCAGTGCATGTGTAGAGGCTCTTGGCCCTCTTTGTATCACCCTCTGGGAATTGAGACTTAAGGAACCATCACAAGAATTGTTGATATTTTCACTGATGCTATTTCTGTGAGCAATCCAATCTTTTGTCCCTGATACAGGAGTGACATGTCTTCTGCCCATATCCTTAAAGGTACAGCAGGCTACCTTGTTAGCTTGCAAATCTGGTGAAATCACATCTCCTTTACAGTGCTTGACAAACCCTGATGGGATAGAACAGGACCGTCTTCTTCCCTCAAATCTCAGTCATTTTGAGGATCGATTATTAGTATTTCTTATAAGCTGTGGCTTCTATACATGCACTCAAGAGATACTCAGTCTGGATATAATTGTAGAGACCATCCCTCATCCTACAAATAAGAACAAGTGAGGCTTTGGTGTGTTTACCTAAAATATTTATTTAGGGGTAGAATTAGAGCATTTTTCTTAGCTACCGTTTGATACTCTTTGCAGTATATTTCATTAACTATAAGAAAACTGGAACGCAGAATAAAAATAAAATTAAAACAAAAAAGAAAACTGGAACACTAAAGTCTACTTTAGGGGGCACATGGGTTGCTCAGTGGGTTAAAGCCTCTGCCTTCAGCTCAGGTCATTATCTCAGGGTCCTGGAATCAAGCCCCACATCGGGCTCTCCGCTCGGTAGGGAGCCTGCTTCCTACTCTGCCTGCCTCTCTGCCTACTTGTGATCTTTCTCTCTCTGTCAAATAATAAATAAATAAAAAATCTTTAAAAAAAGTCCACTTTAGTCTCAAACAGCTATCTGATAATTTTTTAATGAAAAGTTTACACTTGACTGTAAAAATGTTGAAAGAATATTGCCTACCCGTATCATGAGAAAGTAATGGGCTTACTTACATCTTAGGTTGGCATGGGCCTTAGGCTGGATCTAGTAGCGATTTTCAGATCTTGGATGAAAACACTTTTGACAAGGCACATTTTCCTCTTGGCTAGCTGCAGCAACATTTGGGAATGCTCTGAAGTATTTGTTGGGCCTTAAATGTGTCATGTGCATGGACAACAGGAATTAGCACTTTCTGTATTCATCCAAAATATAGGATTAGTTTCAGCCATCCCTTATACTCTTGGGGAAATCTTCCTTGAAGTGACAATAATTTAACCTCATTTTTCATTTTCTTTTGAGCCTCTACACTCTTATCTCTGAAAGCCAATAGCTTATTTTATGTTTTCTTCTCTTGGTTACTGTACTCTTCAGAATAAGCTATCTTATGTATGTATGTATGTGTAACAAACAACCTCCAAATCTCAGAGTCTTAAAACAAATTTTATTTCATGCTCATTTTACATTTCTACCACAAAGTCTTCTGGAGGTTTTGTCCTTGTTTTATCCTCATTCTGGGCCCCATGCTGACTGAAACTCCACCACCCTAACATTGTAAATTGTCCTGGCGTCGGCTCTTGAAACATTTGTCTTGAAGTCATGTGGCCACAGCTCACATTTTACCTGCCAAAGCGTGTTCCAGGGTCACACCCAGCTCAAGGGGAATGGGAAGCACAACACTGTCCAGCGCCTGGGAGAAGCAGAACCCTGAGGCCAGCAGCCCTAATGACAACCACACTTATATGGACTTGGACCCCATTGATGTTTGCTCAGGGTTTTGACTGAATGCCCTCTCTCCTTCCACAGCTTCAACTCCTATTTGGGTTATTCGCATTACTTATGTTAATGACCTTTTTCCTGGCTCCAAAATGTTTCGGTGTAATTGCAATGAGGAATTATTGCATGACGCTGTTATGTAAGAGAAGTTTGGGTAAAGACTTTTTAAAACAGTGAAGTCAGAGGTGAATGGAAAGTTAGAAGGAGGACTGCAGAAAAACATGGGGAAAGGGTGATAGTAAAAGATATAGAGAAAAAAGGAATTAAAAAGAGGAAAGGGAATGAAAAGAAGGAAAAGGGAAGAAAGAGAAAAGGCTTTGAGAAGAAGAAATGTTGAAAGGAAAGAAAGCCAGTGGGAAATGAACACTGAGAGCAAAACTTGCACATTTCAACATGCTTAGAACTCCCTGGGAAAAAAAGGTATGAAAACCTATAAGACATTATTTAAATCTTATGATGTTGTGCCCCAGGGCTGAAACCAAGTCCTGGGCTCATCATCTCCAGTTCCCTGCTGACTTAAAGAGAAAAAAATATTTTTTAAAGTGGCAATAGAACAAAAGTTCTGAATCTCAAAGCAACTAATGAAAACACACACATAAACTCTTCAGATTTCTCCTCTTCCCTAGGGCTCATTTTTTCTTAGAAGGAAAAAAATGTGAGAACCCAGCTGAGATCTGAATTTTCTCCCCAACTCTACAGAAAAAGAGGTAGAACATTGCTGGCCCCAAACTTCAAATACCAGGAGACAAAAATGACACTTCAATAAGTGGAAGAATTCTTGAATATATTTTTTGGTTGCAGGGTTTTCTTCTCTATCCATCCTCTGTATCCCTCTGATAGGTAGCTTTTTAGGTGCGTGTGCCTGTGTGTGTGTGAGAGAGAGAGAGAGAAAGAGAGAGAGAGAGAGAGAGATGGAGTCAGACACACAGAGACAGGGAGACAGACACACAGACAGACAGAGACAGAAATTGTGGGCATTTATGGCGTCTGGAGCCTGCTCAGACAAACCCATGCCAAATTAGCCGTAGTGGGAGTATTTACACCATGGAAATCAGCAATGTTGCAAACACAGATCAGGATGGTGGGTTTGTTTTCCAGAGAATTGGTTGCTCTATTACCAGCGCACCCCTGGAAGAGGTAGACTATTAGATAAAAAGAAAGCGGGAGTGGGGGGGAGCATATCTGAAGAAAGAAAAGAGGGGAAATCTATGAAGGAGAAAGAAAAAGGAGTGGATTTAGATTTGGAAGGAGAATTTAAAAAGTTGAGCTGTCCTAAATTCTATCCCATTAAAGCCTTCCTTTTTATAAGTAAAGGGTTTTTGTTTGTTCTGAAAGTTTTTGAGTCTTCACTTTTGTTTTTTTAAACCCAGTAATAGGCAAGTGACCTGGAAAAAATAAAAACACGCCTTCATGAGCAGCAGACCCAGCCTTCTGCAGGTACAGAGAGCCTGGAAGGGTGAAAATCAGGCACATCTGCTCTGCTCTGGATACACGTTCCTGGTCTGACTGAGTTTTAGAAGCATTACTTTTTCCACCTGAAAGACAAACAGGTTGGCCACTCACTGTTTTCAGAAACACTGGAGCACAAGTTCAGTGATGTTCCTAAAGCCCCATGGAAGCTTCTATTCTTGAAGGATTTGATCTCTGCATTTAAAATGCAAAATCCCTGACTCATTAACACTTTAAACATTTGTATCTAAGTTTAAATAAGCAGTTGATTTTTTTTTTTAAGATAGGGGAAAAAAATGGATGGAAACAACCAAATGCCAACTTTGCTCATTTTATTTTCTTTCCCGTAAGTCATTTAGATCCCCCCCCCGTTTATAACTATCAAAGGATAACAAAAGAAATGGAAATATGTGTAAACCCACAGGAAGCTGTTGATTTTAGTATTCAAAGTACATGAGTAAAAAAGACAGAAATTGTAGGTTCTTGCTTTGTTTTGTTCTATTTTGTTTTTTCTTCGAAGGGGCTGAGGAATTACCAAGGCAGGGGTTAGGAATGGGGAGTGGGATAGCCCTTTCAAGGATGTGTGTGTTTTCCAAAATCTCTCCTGATTTGGGCTCATTGAGGTTCCGGTCAGCAGGGAGAGACCCTCCCAGGGAGGAATTAACAGAGGGAAGAAGCCTGAAAATTCCTACAACTGGAGCCAGAAGACTTCCAGAGTTTCCAAACGCCAAGATTCTCTCTCCACTTTGGAAAACAAGAAGTCATAGGCTCCAGGACCCAGCTCCTGAATTGGGCTGTGTTCCCAGCCACAGAGAGGAGCAGGAAGGAAGCCAGAACACTGGATTTGAACAAAAGGATCAGCACCCACGGCTGTGGGTTCAAAGGAGAGGATATCAAATCTCCAAACCAAAGAAAACTCCTCCCTTTTGAAAGAAAGCTACACCAAATCTCATTTTACCCCTGGTATTTTGGGCTCTCGCAGGACAAGAAGCAGAGAAATTTGTGTATTATTACCAAAAAGTCTGGGGTGGGGGGCACAGCTTTTGGGTTGCGGTGATTTAAGGTCCTATTTCTTTGCTTCTAGGCTGGCCAGGTAAGCTTCAAACCAAACCAAAAAAACAAAACAAAAGGATAGATGTTCTATCTTCCTCTGCTAGCCCGTATCAATGTTTAATGACTTCCATATACTTTTTTACATTTTCTTTCTTGTTTTCTTTTTATGGCAGAAGCATAGTGCTCATGTTTTCTTTGCTATTGTTTGGAGTGGTGCGGGGAATTCTCCATGTACATTGTTTCATTCTGTTTTTTCAGTGAGAGGTGGTAACTCACACAAAGCCTAGTGTAATAGTGGACTATAATAATACTACGCAATCCAACCTGAACCTTTGCTCCTGGCAGGCTATTGGGATTGTTTTGATGGTCTCTTGTTCATTCTGAGGTTGGCTGCTGCCCTGTACACTCACACTCAGACACACACACACACACACACACACACACACACACCCGCTCCCACGCCATGCCACCCGTCCTTCCGCTCTCCCCGCGTATCACCTCCTTCCATTTAAGGGCGTGCACACCAACACGTTTTCTCTCAATTATCTACAAAGGCCTCCTTGGACCCCCATTCCATTATCCAAACCCTTGTTGCCAGCTGTTCTGTCTTCCTCTGAACCCTCCTGGAGTATGTTCTCTCCTTAAACTCATTGGCCACCTATAGTCTGCCTTGAGCTGCAGTTTAATTCTGTCTCTATGTAGGTCTTACTGCCTTCTTTCCTTATTTATATTATGAGAACCTCAGTAACTGTACACCACAGCATATTCATCTGTGGTGCCTCGCCTGACTCTATGTATATAGTGGGTCTGTAACAAGCATTTGATGAAAGAATGAAGGAAAGAATCGATTCATCACTCAGATAATCAAGTTCTTAACTAAGTGGTGGAGGGTGACTATTTCACAGATATAAGTATTGTCTTTCACAGTCTTTTGTGGAGAGAGTTTACACTCTCTGTGTCATCAGAGAAGCTTTTCTCCTACTTGATTACTTATTTTGAGTGAATTTTACATCATTTCTTCAGGTCTTCTGCTCAGATTAGAGCAAATTCAATTGGCACCTTGATTTCCATACCTATTAGGCTCTTCCTTCGTGCTGGATATTATGTATACAGAGAAAAGTGGGCAAGTCTTTGCCCTCAACAAACCCACATTGTACTGTGGAGGGTAGGACATAAATTACCACAGTCCTACAAAAAAGGCATGTAAAATGCATGATTGGGAACAGAAAAAGGGACACTTTTCAGGGTATGCCTCACAAAGGGCAAGGGGGAGACTCTGAGAGAAAGGGTTAATCACTTATTTTACATTCTTTCCTTACATATAAATGGCATAAATACATAATAAATATATTGTTTAATGAAAGAAGTGTTGACTAGTGGTTATACAATATTAATTTTTCAAATATGTAGCCTAATGTGTAAAAAGTGAGAGCACCCTGATTAGTTTAGGAGAAAAGGGCTTATTCCCCTTCCTTCCTCTTTTTAGCCTTGACCTGCAAAAGGATCTAGAAGCAAACTTTAAAAACCATTAATCAAACAAAGACTTAAGAGTGGACATCTAAAAATTCTATTACATCATGAAGACTGAGTGTATGAACTTAGAGCATGTCCATGAAATATATCACTTGGAAAATAAAATCCTCCCCTCAGTTATTATGAGACTAAAATAATGTTTAAAAATTAATAAAATATATGGAGAAAATCCCTTTGATCATTAGAAAATAGAGGGATGAATCTCATAATCCCAAGAGGTGATATAAAGTAAATAGTGAGTATATAATTACTTTGAATAAGATATTTGCAGATAATAACACTAAAATGGATCATCAAGGAACAGCTCCACAAGAAAAGTCCTCCAAACATTGAATTTGATGCTAAGAATGACAATCATTTCCCGGAACGTGTATGACAGAGTCATAGTCCACGACTCAATGAATCATGTAGCCAACTTGGACACATTTTCTGTTTCCGATAGCTCAGAAATTGAGAAATTAATATTACCTTTGGTAGAAACATGGCCACAGTTTTTTTTATCCAAGTTGATATCTTCCTTTTCTGCATGACATTAATTTTAAATGAAGTTGCCTTTTCCTGTTAAATGGAGTCAATCAGAAGACAGCATGTATAAGTCACACATTAGTTTCAGTTCTTGTCCTCCCAAATCCCCCTCTGGGTCCCCTCCAGAGTTTTAGGTGAAGAGTCCAAGTTGGATTGGGTGTGTACACAGTTCATGAGGTTCTGAAGGAATAAGAGTTGGCTGTGTCCTTTCTTCAAACTGAAATTAATTATATATACATCGGAAGGTGGTGTATGTTTGAGATCTTGTCCCATTATCCTGTAATTAATAACTTAGGGAAAAAGGCATCAAGATGTCAGTCTGAAACTGAAAATTACTAGGAACAACTGCCTGTTCTATATTCTCCTGTTGTGTGGGGTTAAAAACAATAACAACTTATATGGACTCTTGAAAAAAAGGAGCGGAGTAACTGGGAAGAGCCTTGTTCTCTGTAGTACAAAGCGCCCAAAGGCTCAGGGAAAGTGAAAGGAGTTGGGCTTTTTTCTGCTTTGTTTGTTTTTGTGTTTTTCCCCTTTGGGCCATCTGCAAGTGAACCAGTCTAAATTGGCTTAATCAATCAATAGGAATTTGAAATTCTATACTAAATGCAATGAGAGATAGTAAAAAACAATAAAATACGAAGAGATATTCTGTGAAATTGAGGCATACATGAGGCAGGCTCCAACGGATCCTTTGATCCAACTCTTAGGCATGTCCTCGAGGGCTGGATACCAGGCATGTCACCACTTCCACTACCCCTCCAACACTAACTACTGGAGAGGAAAGCTTATCCTGGTTGGTAATTATAGTATAGATCTTTAGAATTATAGGGCTAAGTGATAAAGGTCCACAAGTCATCTATTAAAAAAAAAAAGCCTTTTCAGGTAACTAAGAAAAATCTGCTCAAATGTCATACTTCTTTGCCTTGTGTAAAATAACATCAACTCATCGGTATAGGAGAGGAAAAATGTTTTTTCTACCTTTCTAGGTTCTTTTGACTGTTCATTAATTAAATCAACATAAGACACATTAACAGGAGAAAAACAAATGTGATTACAAATATACAGGAGCCCAATAAAAAAACATAAGACCTGAAGACAAGCTGGTTCAGTTGAGGCTGAGCTAAGGAATAGAATAGTAGCCTGGCCTTCAAAGGGGAAGATGGCAATCCAATATAGGGCAAGCCACAGGGCAAGAAGAAGAAGAGCAGATATTTGATAGTTAGATGTTTGCCCTGCCAGACAGATGGGTCAGTCAGAGATAAAGTTTATCCCTGATAATAGCTCTTATTCTGGGAAAGACCCCCGTGTAGATTCTTCTAGGTAGTTAAGGGAGGGCAAAGTTCTCTCCTGAGCCTGAAGAGTCTCGATTGCCTTCAGCTCAAGCTAGCATGTATGCCAAGTGACACATTTTGGGGAGACCTGTTCTGAATCCCTTTAGGGGGATATAGCCTTGAACTGGTTATTAACTTTTCATCTAAAAAGTCATCTTATCCCAGCAAGTATGTGAACTCCACTGGAGGCAAGACAATATCTTCCACTTTGGATTTCCCACTGTCCTAGGCACAGTGTGGTTTTTTTTAATAAAAAGAAAGTTAATGTCTTGGAATGCCTGTGAGAGTTTTACAGAGAAAAACAAAGTGTGAAATAGGGTCTGGAAATCACAATAACACATCCAACCAACCCCACACCTATTGTGTGCTTTTATTATCAACGATTGCTTTAGACTCTGTGGGCCACTTTTATCTGAAAAAGAGGTGGTAAAAGCAATGTTTTTATATCCCATCCAATACATGTTTACTTGAAGAATTCTTTAAAAAATTGGACTGAAATAAAATGCATCTTTTGAAAGTTTAAGACTTTCGGTAATCAGTCCATTTCTATTTGGACTTTCAGACCAAAAACCTCTATATAGTTACCTCAGTACAATGTGTATTTTAGACATTGATTTTGTTAATTTCCTCCTTTAGAGAAGATTTGGTTAGTTTACCATTGTTGTCTTTTTATTTTATTATTCTATTGTTGGCTAAATCATCAGGGAAAATCTGTGAGTGCATGAGAAAACTGGAGATGTATTCATTTTAATCAAAGTCTAAATAACTTGTAAGTCTAGGAGATTTTACGTAGAATTATTCATACATGCAGGATGCCATGTGTGTTGTCTTTGAGTAGTGGAAAGAAGAACCAGCCTTTGGAAGTTCTATTGTCTCATTCCAGTGCTTGTACTCACTAGTCTTGTGACCTCGGACAACTTCTCTCTCTCTGGGACATATAGGAGACCAGTTGGCTAGCTAACCATACCCATACCAGTTTTCAGTGTAAGTATAGGTATATCTGTATGAACGATCCTGGTTTCTGAAATCACACTTACGGAGAACAGATTTTGACTGAATATACTATTGTTACCTGACTTTACTGCAAAATCCTAAGCTTGCTATTTATTTTCATATCACTTCCTTCAGAACTAAAAAATAACCTTTTTTTTCCCTTTGACTCTTGGCATGACTGCTGGCGACAAGCCATTGCTGAAGTGCTTGAGTAAATAGAGAATAAGAGATTTCTTTAAAAAGTGAATTATTTAAATCTGCATATGCAATGAGACTTGTTAGGCAAAATTTCTGCTCAGTAAGACCCCCAGGCTCTTAAGAAGATATTTGATAAGTAATTTCCTAAACTGCTTACTGTAGTTTTTGCATCTTATTGTTTATTTTGCACGAAATTGTATTGTCAGTAGGAAGGCTCCCAGAGAGAGTTTTGATTGAAATATGCTTGGATGAGCATTAGGCTTTATTTTTGTGTGTGTGCATGTAATAATATTAAATCTTCAAGTTATTGCAAGTTGGATATTTGCCAAGATTCGAATCAAGATGGTTCCTTTTCTTTTTTGTGTTTTCATTATGTTTGGTTCCTATAAATAATGCACATTTTCTCCTTAGTTAAGCAAAAAAGATGTAAAAGTAAATGAAATGTATTTAATTAGTAAGCACAGCATTCCTAACACATACCTGCTCTATATCTGAGGTAAGAAAGGGTCCCCTAATTTCCTTTGTCCTTCAGCCTCATTTGTCTTTGGGTTTACTTTTCAAGTCAATGGCTCCTGGCCTCAAAGTCAACTTATTTTGGGCCAATGGAGAGCTTATACAGACTCTGTGTATTCAAGTCAATAGGTAAGCAGGTACCAAGCACAGGCAAGGGGTCCAGACTTGTCTTTGTCACAATAGTGAAACCAAAAGACATATGACCCTGTTCTTCCCGTTGTAGTGAATGGAAAATGTTTTCACACGTGAGACCAGTTTTCAAATACAACTGGCTGATAACAGTTGTAAAACCAGTCTAGTCGTACATTAGGTGAGAGATCAACTAGAGAACTTCCAACACACACACACTCCCACACATTCATACTCAACAAAGACGCGGAATGTGCTTCTAAAACAAAATTTCATTCACAGAAAAATGAGATATTCCAAATATCCTGACTCTTTCTGCTCCTTGCCTATCCTTTGATTTCCCTCCTTTTTCTCTCTGTATCTCTTTCTCTGTTTCTCTGTGCTTTTTTCTCTGTCTCTTCTTTTTCTTCACTTAGGAAATTTTTCAAAAGCCACAGTTTCTTAAGATCCCAACTAGACTGGTGCCTTTTTCTATCCAGTTTCTTGATAAGAAGTGAGTTTTAGATGACTGTGTATCCTACAAAAAGCTAATATAATAAAAGATAGTCCCTGGTGATATTATGCTGCAGATGGTCTTAAACTGGCCTGAAAACTTGGAGCCCATTTTTGCAAGTGTGCAGGGAAAGTACAAGGAAGAAGGTAGAGAAAATGATTTTCTGTTTTGCAAAGAATTTAATTTCAAGTCAAGCTCAGTTCTGGTATTCTCAGCGTCTCTGTTCTCTGGTAATCTCTCTATATGCCCCCCTTTGATTTGGTAATCCATAGCTCATGATAAAAAGTGTAGGCACTTAACTAGTCTACGGCGTCAGGTATCTTAGTCTTGACCCAAACCACCCCTACGACAGATTATTCATTCTCTGGGAAAAGGAGAGTTGGTGTGACCTGTTTGGGTCATGACTAGGCCATGTTTAGGAGCTTTCTAAAATCTCATAAATATTTTCCGAGTGATTGAGTTGTTAGTTCACTGATGTCCTAAATTATGAAGGTTTTTATCATATGAGTAATGTATGAACAAATGTACTAAGCCAAAAGTCCATCATCCTCTGCTCTAGATCCCTAAATAGACAAAAGTAGACAATTTCTAAGGAAACAGGAAGCTCCCATCTCTCTGTTCTTTTTCCATAGTTTACAATACAATGGCTTCTTTACTCCTCAACCAGGAGGAGATAAAAAGTAATAACCATCTTCGCTTTAGCATGGACCTCCAGCCCCTCACACTGGCATTTCCTCTCTGGGAGGAGGTCAGTTTTCTAGATGACTTTCAGCAAGAAAAGGTGCTTAAACAAAAACCTGCTTCTGCTCTGTAGGGACTTGAGAGTTTTAAAAATCATTTGAAGCAAAGTACACACTCTGTTGCTGGAATGAAAATACTAAGAATTGGAATGAATTGTGATGTAATCTGAATATTGTGCTGATTAGCTTTAGGTTTGGGTTACTCTTGACAAGGCTCTTCTCCATTACCCTGGTAACTGAACACCAGCTCCAGTAATAAAGGTTCAAGGTTGTTGCCATCCAACAACAAGCCAGGAGGAAATCAAGCACTTGGCAACAATGATGTACCCTGGAAAGTCCAAGTTTCTATTTTGGGGGTCAGTCTGATTTTTCCAGGGATTAGGAATCCATGGGAAATAATTTTTATTTTATGTTTTTCTTTCACTGTGAGTTTTAAGACTGCTCGAATGAGCCGTTCCAATGTTCTCATCTCCCGATCCCACATTACTTTGAGCCAAAGATTTATTGTTTCGTACTTTGGAGGGTGTTGCTTGTATGCAATTATGCTGGCTTAATTGTAGTTCATTCTTCCCCATATATTGTTGTGTGACCTCGTGCTCGCTTTATTGTGGGCTGTCGCTGTCAGGCCTAATCCCTGGAAAGATGTAAGTACATCAGAATTCATTACAAAAAGAAAGAAAAACACCAGTTGGGGTGGAAGAAAGCTCTCAAACGGGGAGGCAGCTTAACCTGCTGCTACTGCCTTTAAAGACAGAAAAACAAAAACCTGGGATAAAATGGTCCCCAGTGCAGCCCTAATCCAGGTCTGTGACCCAGTCGTCACCAGTGTCAAGTTCTATCATGGAAGAGACCGAAGTTAAGCTAAGACTAAGCTAGAAAAAAATGGTAATGCGTGTGTCTTCCTGAAGTATCTCTTCCTTTTCTGTGCTTTTGTTTCTGGACTTGCTCTCACACCATCCACGTTTGCCCTTTGTCTCATTACACCCCATACTGTGCCACTGCCAACTCCCGGCGTTGGAGGCTTTTATTTTGGCTCTTTCTCCGTGACATCAAAATTAGATTTCAGGGAAGCATCAGAAACTCATTCACTCTTAGGCGATTACCTGAATCCACAAAGTGGGGTGGACCCTCAGTGGAACTGCCAAGGAGGTCAGAGTTTCTTAAACTTGAACGTGAATTAGAGTCACCTAAAGGGCTTGTTGAAACCGTATCGTTGGGGTCGCACCCCAGGGTCTCATGAGATGGGGACTGAGGATTTGCATTTCTACCAAATGCTGAGGTCGTGCTGACACCACTGGTCTGGGGGCTGTACTTTGAGAACTGCTGAACTAGTGATCTACCTGCTGTCTTCAAAGGTTAGCCTAATCCATACATGATGCCCAGTGGGAGCACAGTGACCTCACAGCAGGGCCTCAGTCAAGCCTGGTCTTTCCTGGCTTCTGGCTTATAATAAAGTCGTAAGCTTGCCATGCTGGAGGATGGTTCTCTGATAACCTCATTCACAACCTTGAAGTGACTTCTAATAGCTTGCTGCTCCCCTAGAAATATCTGTGTTTCCAAAGGAAGTGACAGTGGTGGGTCCTGATATAGGAAAAGAATGAATGTCTTGGGATACAATTTAGTGACAGAAGAAGATAGGAGATGTTTCTGGGCAGAGGACACTTGACAAGTGACCTTCCTGTCCAGACCCTAAGTTGTCATAGAGCAACGCCTAGACTCTTCCACCCTACTATCCCATCTCAAAGGAGAATAGACACATACCTCTGCTTCAGGAAAGGTTTGGGGTCTATCTTGGAATATGGTGCCATTTAAAATGTTACATGATTGTCTCTCATTTATAATCTTGAAGCTTAGATTTACTCCTAACTTATGTGGATATGTTCTTGCATTTCCATGAGCAAGTTGCTGCACAGATTCCTCAAATCTTTTGTGCGTCTCTGCTCTCACCTTCTCCCTTCTAAGATCATGTTTGTGCTGTTTTCCCCATCATTTCAGGTATAGTTAAACTACATTGGTCCACTGGACTCGTCCATTTTGTTACTAAACTACTGGTGTTCCTGGACATGTAATCAAGATAAGGAGAAATTAAGAACATAGGGCATTGTGATCTGATTTTTAGAGAAGACTGAAGGACTTGGTGTCTCCATCCTACAAACTTATGTTTCTTCACTAATATATGGAATTCCAGGGTGCCATTGGTAACTTCTATTGACAGGTAACAAGAAAGTCTCACCTAGTGTTTGGCATGTAGAAGGTATTCAGTATATAACTGAATAATGCATAAATGAATGGATTTATTTATCCCAAGGCTTCCATTCAAAAGAAATTGCTTGGCCTTCTTAGACTGCTGGCACCTAAAGGGGGTTTCACTCACATGTCAGTGTGATGAAGGCTCTAAGAACCAGTTTTGATATGCAATGGTTTCTTGAGGGGGATCCAAGGTAGGAGGAGTGGGAAAAGACAGAGACTCAAAAGTCATACTTTCAGATCTCAGAATTTGCCCTCGGGCCTATGTCTCCCGTGGTCACCAGCTGTCATGATTTTTGCTCCGGTTTCTGCCTCCTCTGACTTGAACCTGAAACTATGCCAGTTAACCCTCTAGCACCTGTATGTGGTTGATGAGTATATAATCACCAAAACACTGATTAAATGCTATATAGAAATTATATATGTAAAATTTCATAGCATAGCATCTGATTCATTAGGAGGCACTCAATATATGGTTTATTCATTTGAATCAAGTCACTGTCTTCCCAGGATGGTTGCAAATCTAGTTTTTCCCTGGCTTTGTGTTTGTTAATAATCCTAGTTCCAATTTAATTTGTGATCTACTCAGGGGAAATTCCCAGAATTGAGCCTGAAGACGGGATTAGGGTAAAGCAGGAGGGCGTAGAAGGTGGAGTCCTAATGTGATGAAAACCAGCTACGTTAACCACCCAGAAGGCTACCAGACTTCATTGATCGACAAGTGAAAAGCAGATACAGATGCCATGCTAGGCTCATAAACAGGATGTGGGCTGTGGGAACTCCTGCCTCAGCTTCCAGAAGCTTCAGTGCAGAGATGATGCTTATCCTGTGTCATTCTCAAACACTAAAGAAAAAATCTTTGATGTACCTTCTCAGCTCATTCGTCTGTCTCCTTCCCACCCAATATATCATCGTATGAGCTCAAGTCCCACTCAGACTCATTACTTTAAACATCAAGCAAGTAATTCTACTCTCCCCTTTTTTCCTGCTTTAAGTTGTCCGACTCCAGTGTTTCTATACCACAGCCAACTTTATTCTTCTCTCAGATGGATCATGCTCCCTTTCAGTTTACCAATAACAGCTCAGGTATGCCGTCTCAGACAATGTTTCATGATCTAACACCCCTGCTTCCATTTTGTTGTTTTCTCCTCATCCTTTAAAGCTCTTTCCCACTTAGCATGGTATATTTTCTTACTCTCCTTATTTTTTTCCTCGTTAACTTTTTTATTCTCATCTTCATTCTCGCAATCATGATTTGAACAATAGGATAATCATTGTTTGAGATTTTAAAGTGTGGTTAGTGACATACCTGTTTTAAGGCAAGGACTGATGACTTGAAGTGGCAATTAGGAATAATCAAGAACCACTGCCAATAACATATAAACCCTTGGAAAGACTCCTAAGTCCCCTTCAAAATAACTGTAAAATGATCACCTATTTTTTCATTTTCCTCTAATTAAAAAGGCCCGCCTCAGTATTAGCTTAAAATATAGATAACAAATTATTATTATTATTAATTATTTGAATTTTAGCATTTTTTTGTTCTATTGAATTACTGTCATTGTAAAGGTGTTGTATTTTATATTATATAATTTTATTTTACATTGTTTCATTTTGAACATACAGCCTAATGAGTTGACTAGGCATTGGAATACTCTCCCAGAAATCTCAATCACTATAATATTGCCCCAATGGAGAAATAGAAAAGATTTTCAAACAATTGATTTATAAAGAAAATTTCAGAAAATAATCTACTAATAGTTGTATTCTGCTGAGCAGATAGAGCTAATTTTCTTTTTTTTTTTTAAAGATTTTATTTATTCATTTGACACACAGAGAGAGATTACAAGTAGGCAGAGAGGCAGGCAGAGAGAGGAGAGAGGAGGAAGCAGGTTCCCTGCTGAGCAGAGAGCCCGATGTGGGCCTCCATCCCAGGACCCTGGGATCATGACCTGAGCCAAAGGCAGCGGCTTTAATCCACTGAGCCACCCAGGCGCCCTAGAGCTAATTTTCTTGATATCCCTTTTGCCCTTACTTGATTGCTGAAAGATTTTTTTTCTTAAAAATAAGATATTTTATGGTATAGATATATTAATGATTTTGGGCAAGATGAGTATTTAAAAAAATACAATAAAAGTAAATAAATTATTGAGCAAGAAATGTCTTTGACTTCTTAGTCGCCAAAGATAAACTTATAGTTAGAATTCCTCATGTGCCTAGAAACAGGGAAGACAGATTCAGCATGAGCAATGGGTATTCAAATGTACTGAAGAAAACTGAAAGCAGATTCTGAAATTTAATGGACAAGGTAACTCAGAATAAATGATATAGTACCTTTGTCTCAAAATGAAGCCCTCAGAATAGCTGCATAAATAGCATTCACCAGGTCCTTATCATCCTGAGGTTACATGTTCCCACAAACTTGTGGGAAAAGTAAAAACACTTTCGTGTGGAAGTTTTAAAGGCTAGTAAACACAATTCAACATATTGTCTTTTCCTTAGTTGAGGTGATTGATAACATTTCTGCCTTGATCCTAGAGAAGAGTCTCCAACTGACCTATGTTGTATATTTTGTCAAATAGAAAATCAACTTTGATTGGAGGTTTGCTTATTATGACAGTGGAAACTAGCATATCTTGACTAACAAAAATGCTCATTTAAAATATAGGTTTTGGGGATGCCCGGGTGATTTAGTCAGTT
Organism: Ailurus styani; assembly: GCA_002007465.1. Taxonomy (NCBI): domain Eukaryota; kingdom Metazoa; phylum Chordata; class Mammalia; order Carnivora; family Ailuridae; genus Ailurus; species Ailurus styani. The sequence continues at coordinate 458,177 of LNAC01000800.1, read as the reverse complement.
CAGCAACTGCCTTCGGCTCAGGTTATGATCCTGAGGTCCTGGAATTGAGTCCTGCATCAGGCTCCCTGCTCAGTGCGGAGTCTGCTTCTCCCTCTGCTTATTGCTCCCTATGTTTATGCTCTTTCTCCCTCTCTCTGACAAATAAATAAATAGAATCTTTAAAAAATAAAATAAAATACAGATTTTAGGGGGCTGAATAAATAAAATACATATTTTGGGGCCCTATACCAAACTTCTTGAATCAGAATTTGAAGCCAATAAAGCCTAGAATCCTCAAATTTTAAGCAAAATCCTCACATGTTAGCTTTCCTAAATTTTTAGAACTATTGGTATATGGAACTGTTAGCTTTTAAAAAAAAATCCATATGAAATGTATGTCAGGTTCAAATGCTGAAAAGTCTTACGTGTTAGACTCAGAACTCTGGCTTCCATTTAAGGACAGTAGAAAGACTGCGTATAATTGAGAGTTCATGAGGTACTGCAGGAGAGCGTTTAAGTGCAAAAATAAAACAAAACAAAAAACATATTTTGAAGCTATTGCCAGAATTCGGGGTAGAATGTCACTAGGGCAGGTGTTCTAACTTGTTCTTTGATTATGGGGATTTGAACACAAAAGAATAGCCTCTTATGTATGCATACATATTAGAGATATGTCATGTAGGGAGGTTAACTTACCTGAGAATTAGATTGAAAAGTTAAGGTATCAACTGAAAAACAAACAAATAGTGAAAACAAATAGTGAAACCTATTGGAAATTGCTTAAATAACCAGTCACTAGAAACTGAGATCTTGGATACTGAGAAGTATTGGATAACTTCTTATTTTTGGCTTTGTTTTTAGGCTGAGGACTGAATTTCTTTACGATAGTAGAGGCCAAGTTGCTGGGATAAATAAAGGAATAGTAGATGAGAGAGAGACTTGGGGGTGGGAGGATAAAGATATCTTGGTTTATATGTTTCTATACCTTGGGTTTTCCAAATATACAGAAGGAAACTAAAGTAAATTAATTATAAAATTAGTCATTCCACTGTATCTACAATGCACACCAAGCATTATTATGTGTACCTTATAATAAATCCCTTCCTTCTTTCTAAACTCTCTTCTCTAAAATTCTGTTCAGTTTGAGTGAAGCTAACCCACTCTGTCTCATCGCTACTACATCTATCACATTAACATTTGACTCAGGCTTGGCCAATTAGGGTGTTCCATTTTCTTTCCACAATGTTGGGTTCAGAATGGTCATAGAACCCATATGGGATCACCATGAGTCATGCCCCTGACTTTACTAAAGCCATCAAGAGAGAGGAATCTTCTTTACTACAGTGTTGGTGACTTATTTCCCTTTTTTCCTGTGTGGTTTCTTTCTTTGTTGTATTTACATATTCTGTTCCCCTGGAAAGGAGAGGGTGTGACATAGAAGAAATTCATCTCAGGAAGAAAGAGGAATGAAAAAAGCCTTAGATTCTAGGAAGAGGAGGAAATAAAAAGTACATTGTCCTTGCTTTCTACCCCTCAAATGAGATTTGAATTAGGGAGGAAGTCCTTTTAAAAATATCATGAAATCTGCGGGGAAAACCCAAAACAAGGAAGGCTTGCATCCTGCCTCCCATTTACCACTGGTGGAAGAGACTGATTCACACAGTGCTTGGAACCAGCACTGGATGGAACAAGCATGAGTACAATGGAAGGATATCTTATACAAGGGAGCTGGCCCAGGACTGGGCACATTTATACCCCCAGCCTGAGCATACTGTAGAGTAAACCTTGGTGAGTGTGACAGAAGGGAGCTGGGAATTCAGAGCCAACAGCCTTGGTCAAGCAGACAAGGGACATCCCTGCCAAGGTCAGTGAAGGTAGCATGCAAACCAACCACCTCTACCAATCTCCATAAGGATTCATGAGTTTTCCCTACACTCAGTTACCATATAGGGTAAGAGAAAATACACGGTCCAATTTCTGAGTTGAGAGAAATATATGAATCTCAGATTTGATTGAATGTTTTTTGAAACATCTTGAAATACTCTAAAATAGACTGGTGTGAAGTGGCAGAGACAGTGTTTTTGTTTTTTAATCTTAATTTTTTTTTATCTGAGTACAGTTGACACACAATGTTATATTAGCTTCAGGTGTACAACATAATGATTCAACATCTCTATACATTATACTGTGCTCACCACAAGTGTAGCTACCATCTGTCACCACACAACACTATTATAATATCGTTGACTAGAGACTGTATTATTTTTAATAGGTGTGTGTAGGGTGGGAGGAAGTGCCACCTTCAGCATTAACAGAAACTCCAGAACAAAACTAGAGCAGTTAGACACGCAACATACTTTTATTTCTTTGCATCTCTGAGAGTAGGTCATGACTACCCTCCACAGCCATAACCTAGGATGCTAGTGACTTTCTTTGTTCTCAGATAGGAATATTGCCTGAGAACGAAGACCACAGAGAAGAAGAGTGATCAGGGGATGGAGTGACATATTTATCAAGCTGAGGGTACATCTGCCATTGGATTTGCTCATGTTCATGAAATAACACATTCATTGTTTTATCCCAAGCCATTTTGAAATGTATTGCAGCTTATTGGCAGTATAACTCCTCAGTAGCTGGGTAACCTTATCTTTTGGACACTCAGTTTTCTCATCTGTGGAAACACCTCACAGTATTTTTAACACGATAATTTAAACAAGGTAATTGATGCAAATGATTTAGCATATAACCTCATTTGATTTATAGTAGTTTTATTATTATTAATGATATTCTTAGTCATTTACCAAGACACGTTTTCTAAAGATATAAAGGTTCCTTGCATTCTTCTGCCAAATACACGTAACTTTTAGAAATATCCATTGTTTACTTTCTACTCTAAGTAGCTATTTGGTTGATAAGGATCAGGCTAAAATGCTATTTTTGTTTGTTTGTTTTTCTGTCTTTTAGGTCAACAAAACGTTCTGGTTACCACTCCTGGGTTGTTCCTCTTGGCTAAAAAGACATTCCTGTTTTCTTTTTTTTTTTTTTTTAAGATTTTATTTATTTATTTGACACAGAGAGAGAGGTTACAAGTAGGCAGAGGCAGGCAGAGAGACAGGGAGAGGAGGAAGCAGGCTCCCCGCTGAGCAGAGAGCCGGATGCGGGCCTCGATCCCAGGACGCTGAGATCATGACCTGAGCCGAAAGCAGGGGCTTTAAACCACTGAGCCACCCAGGCGCCCACATTCCTGTTTTCTTGAGAGTTCAGGGTTTTTCCATATCACTGAAATCTGAAGTACAGAAAAAAAAAAAAACAGTTCAAAATCTTTTTTTCTTTTTCTTTTTTTTTGGCTTCTCACTGCAGTAAAATGTAATTTGGCTGAAATAATGAGATTCAATTGCTCATAAGTAAACTACAGCTTAAACAATGACACTTGGGCAATATTTGTTGTCAAGTCTCCTGTTTCAAAGGCAAGCTTTGTTATTGACTCATTTTTTATATATTTTCTACAGATTAAGAATTTGGGCAAGGGGGCCAAGAAAAAAACTGCTGAAGCGCTAAACTGAATTCTTATGAAGTGCAAACTCTTGTACATTAAATTCTGATTTCCTTTTCAAGTACTTCTCAACCTTAATTTACTGACACTAACTATCAAATATTTTTTGTATCATTTATTTTCCAGTTATCCAGGTCCTAGGCTCAAACATTTTGATCGGCATAAATTCCAATTAAGTCTGATTATGTTTCTTTGGAAGAGTTAATTAAATTATTCCTTTTAGTGTTCTGGAAGGCAAATGCCAAGCCATGTGGATTGCAAATGACCTTTAGAGCACTTAAGAGATTTGCATGCATGTGACACACTGGTTTACTGACATTCCCCATCCCTGCTGTCTTTGAGACATGGAAAGAGCAAGTAGATTTCACTCAAGTGACACTTCTAAGTGAGGAGAGATCGTTTTCATCACCTCCAGTCTCCTTTTGTGAACCCATTTCTCTATTTTTAAATGTCCCGATAATCTTGTCACTTGCTAGCCATTCTTCTGGAGTGGTTATAAAAGTCAGAATTGAGAAGCCTTTCTGTAACATCTTTCCAGGAAAAAACAAAACAAAAACTGTAAATTTGGGTGGGTAAACAGGGATTAAGAACCAAAAAGCTATTTATGGTAGGCGAACGTGTATTTGGGCCTTTGGAGTCCTTTCTTGACTCCTGGAAGGGCGAATAGACCTTGCTTCAGTTTCTTATTGATGTTTATGGGCTTCCTCAGGGCTGGTGGTTAGTGGTGGATGAGATTTTACTTCAGGAAAACTGTGGCCTTCATAGACAAAAGAACTGGACACATTTGCAGGGAGATGGAGAGAGTGAGGACTTCCCTTTGGTACTCGACGTGCTTCCACTCTCTCTGTGACCCCTGATGTTGGCCCTTGCAGACCTCTACCAAAGCAAAGATTAACTGACTTTTCCTCTAGTCTCTCACAATTCATCTCTTTTCTGAGTGAAAGCTAACTAGTGTTGCCAACTAATTCCTTCTGATGAAGTAAAACATATATTTTTATTCAGATAATAATAGATGCTAAGGATCTGCTCTTCAAAGTAGAACACGTTTTATCTTTTCAACTTAACCTTCTTTGACTATTTGGTATAAAGTGATCACCCTCCTTCTGTGAACCTCTGTAAAGGCTTATTATGTTCCGTATCTCTTACATGCTGCTTCATATTGCTACTTAGTATTTTTGTGAATGAAACAGGCTATGTCACTATTTTTTTTTATCAAATCAGAACTTACACCTTCAAATGATTATTGTCCCTTGGGCAATTATATAATTATTTTAATGATGCTGCTATAGCTCAGGGGCTGTTTGAACTCCTCTTTTGGAATTTCCTTCAAAGCCTGTAGCACTTTTTTTTAAGACCTCAGTAGTGGCAAATCTTCATCTCTTACAGATGGATTCAATTTTTGGAAATAGCTAAAAGTCATTCAGAGCCAAGTTTAGTGAATAAGATGCGTGATCAAGCTGGATAATGCAGTTTTTGGTTAAAAACAAGATCTGATTATAACCTAATGAGACATATGTACTTGTTTGTTCATACACTGACACTCAGAAGGATTCCCAAACAGATGTCTGAATGACCCATGGCAGTTTTCTTTAAATAGTTGGGCAGCCTTTGATGGTGACTAGACTCACACTGGACACTCAGAAATTATAACCTAAACACCTCATTTATAGATGAACTAACTGAGGCTGAGGGAAGTGGACTCACTTGCTCAAATTCATAAGAGGAAGAAAAACAATCTCTGACGATTGCAGTCATCCAATAATGGAATAAGGTATCTTTGGAGGTGATGAATGATCACTCCTGAGTGTATTGATCAAATCCGAAGGGTGGATTGTTTATGTTGCAATACATCAGGCAGGTTTTTTATTTTTTATAACTAATGGGAATGTTAAGACTTTGGTTGGGATGGAATTTGAGGAGCTCCTAAACTGTTCTCTACATACAAATATGGAGCTGGCATCTAGCTCCAAGAGTAGTCTTGAATGGAGAAAAATTTCATTCAAACCTCAACTTTAGAAGGAACTAGGGAGTTTATTTGACTTAGCTACTTACCTGGGGGTTGATCGGCTGCAGTACTGATCACATTCATACTTTGTCTATTTTAAACATACAAGGGATGAACAACAACACAATGTATTGAGACATCCACTTGCAGCTCCATTTATTAAAATTTTCTTTTTTCCATTAAGCTCAACATTGTTCCTTTGTCTGACTGCTTTCTGACCACCAGGTACATTCAGAATAAATCTAATCACTCTTCTATATATTTGAAGAAAATCATCAAAAACTCCCAAAGTCTTCTTAAAGTTGAATTCTCTATTATCCTCAAACATCCTTCATATTAAGTAATTTCAAAACCTTATTCCCATGAGTGGCTTTTATAACTTGAAATTCTTTTAGGAATTTGATACATTAAAATTGTTATGGCCTTCCTTGGGGCAAAAAACAGTTTCTCCATCTGTCTCTGGAAATATGCAGACTGACTCTGAAATTGGATTGGATTTTCCTTAAATGGGGATTATATCCTCTATCAATGCAGAGCATTCCAAAATGACCTAAATAATGGAAATCTTCTCGAGAATTTTGACTCGTATGTCAGGGCTTTGTGTTCAATAATATGAAGGCCAACCAAATCCTGACTCTGGCCTCTATTTCAAAATATTTTCTTTGGATTCATAGTGCCTCCTTGGGCAAACACTGTATTATTTTCAAAAGGCTTCATACTTCTAAAAATCTTTCACTTAAAATTGCCTAAGAAAGTCAAGTGATATATTACCTTTTTTTTTTTTTTCTTTATGGGTAAACTAAGAGTTGAGAAAGTGGAACCCAGCTATCAGGGGTTGAATAAATTGTATATTATTATACATGTTGTTTAGTAGACACTACTTTAAAAAAGGAAGGCAAAAGATTATATTACATTTAAATTAAAGAGGTTTTTAAAACATATTTTAAAATTCTTATTCTTATTTTGATACTGCGTTAGGAAACTGAGAATGGGATACCATTATGCAGAACCTCATTTGAAAAATCTATTCTAAAAGCAATTTAGCTGTATGTCCTATAGAGCAGCATTATTCTTTTTATTGATTTTATTGATTTTATTTTTATTGATTTATTGATTGCCCTGAAGTTTTAAAGTTATCTTTACATCAAATCAACTTATAGGAATTACTTAGCCTTTCTGGATGCTATTATCTTCCCTCTAGAAGAAGGGTTTGAGAATCAGCTCTGTTTTAGCCTTTTATTTTCATAGACTGATGCTGTGTAATCTGCAGTTGACTGGCTGGAAATAATATTTTCAAAGGCGCAACTTTTCGTTTTTCCACAAAGTTATTTCTAAATCTATTAACAAATTTAGAGAATAAATCTTTACACAAAGTGGCCTATAAATAACTCATTAGACTCCAAGCTTCAAATATCTGTGCTTTCCCTGAATATTGTATGTTTGCCATATTCCAGATACTATTCCAGAGCCTGAATGAGTGAAGGAGACACACAAGAGGTGTCTATTGTCCTTGTGGAGCTAACATTTCTATGGGTGAGATTATGGGATGCGTTGCATGAATCAGTGATATTTGCTATGATGTAAACAAAAGACCATCCTGTGCCCCTTTTTTATTGGGGAGCAAAAAGATTTCTCTGAAGAATGACATTTACTCTGAGACAGGAATGATACAAAAGGGTCAGCAATGTAAAGGTCTTGGAGAAGTACAGAAAATATGAAACATTTTATTTTTCTTTTTGGATCTTTTTAAAAAATTAACATTTAATGTATTATTTGTTTCAGGAGTACAGGTCTGTGATTTTTCAGTTTTATATAGTACCCAGTGCTCACCATAACACATACCCTCTCCAATGTCCATCACCCAGTTACCCCACATTTTAAAAATGCAAAGGGATAAAGGGAGAAGTTGTTTAACTTATTTTATTTATTGTCTTATTGCCATTCATCTGCCTATTAGCTCCCTATGAATTCATTTCTAAGAATACATTGACTAGGAAGAGAAGGAAGGTAATAGCTATGTCTGGTCATGCATGCTAAAATTTCACATTCAGCTATTGATAAACGCTTTATTTCTGATGATACTGGTATCATCTCTCTCAAGAGAAATAGGTTCACAAAATTTTAGGCTAAATTTTTTTTTCATATTCTTTCTCTATTCTTGTAGAGACCCTATTTCCATGAATATCCCTGGCATTTAACAAAATCTCAAAGTATATATTGCCCATGTTATCTCTTGACAATTCTGATATTGATGATTTCTCCAAATTCCGCAATTCCATCCTGTTATTTCGGCCTCTGATGGTTAATCATATGTGTCAGTTTAGGTGACAGTGCCCAGATATCTGGTCAAATATTATTCTGGATGTTTCTCTGAGGGCATTTTTATATTATATTTATATTTAAATCCGTGGTCTCTGAATAAAGCAAATTGCCCTTCAAAACGTGGGTGGGTCTCATCTAATCAGTTGAAGGCCTGCTCAAACCTGAGGAAGAGGAAATTCTATAGCAGACTACCTTTGGACTTCATCTGCAACTCTGACTCTTCCTGGTTCTATAGAAGACTGCTCTTGGTCTCAACCTGCAACTTTTCCTGAGTGTGTGGCCAGACAGCCTCCTCCATCAGATTCTAGTTTCACTGGGCTTCCACAATTACATAAGCCAGTTCCTTAAAATGAACCAATCCTATTGATTCTGTTTCTCTAGAAAACTCTAATACAGGGCCATCCAATCTATAGTGCCCAACCCTGGTATCCTCTCAAAAACAGAACCTTTATTCTCATTTGTTCCTTCTACTGACTCAAAGTAATCCACACTGGGACAGATTACAATAAAAGTTAACTCTTGATATGAATCTTAATGTGGTATTTTTATTATGAATTCCTTGGTGGGGAGGGCTAAGCCCTGTAGAAAAGTCATACAGAACGAGAGGGCTGATGGGACGCATGCTCTGGGGTCTGTTTTTGTTTATTTGTTTGTTTGTTTTAAATATACTTTATATTTTTAGAGAAGTTGTAGGTTCCCAGCAATATTGAGCAGAAAGATACAGAGATTTCCCATATATTCTCTGCCCCCACACATGCATAGCAACTCCCATTATAAACATCTCTCACCTGAGTGGCATATTTGTTAAATTGATATACTGACACGTCACCGTGACAAAGACCATAGTTTATATTAGGGTTTATCTTGGTGTTGTACATTGTATAGGTTTGGGTAAATGTATAATGACATATATCTACCATTATAGTATCACACAGGATAGTTTCACTGCCCTAAAATTCCTCTGTCGATTTATTCATTTCTTCCTCCCTGACAACCTCTGTCAAACATGGATCTTTTTACTGTCTCAGTGGTTTTGCCTTTTTCAGAATGTCATATAGTTGGATTCACACACTATGTACCCTTTTCGAATTGGCTTCTTTTACTTAGCAATATGCATTTGAGGTTTCTTTATGCTTTTTCATGGCTGATAGCTCATTTCTTTTCAGCACCAAATAATATTCCTTGTCTGAATGTACCACAGCTTATTTTTATTTCTCCATTTGCCTTATTGAAGGACATCTTGGTGGCCTCCAAGTTTTGGCTATTAGGACTACAGGTGCTATAAACATCTGTGTGCAGATTTATGTGAACGTAAGTTTTCAGCTTTTAGAGGTAAATAGTAAGGAGCATCATTGCTAGATCATATGGTAAGAGTGCGCTTAGTTCTATAAGAAGCTGTCAGACTGGGGGAAGCTGGGTGGCTCAATCTGTTAAGCGTCAGCCTTCTGCTCAGGTCATGATCCCACGTTCTGGAATCTAATACCACATCGGGCTCCCTGCTCAGTGGGGAGTCTGCTTCTCCCTCTCCCTGCACTTTTCCCACCCGCTTGTGCTCTCTCTTTCTCTCTCTTAAATAAATAATTTCTTAATAAAAAAGGAGAAGCTGCCAAAGTGGCTGTCCCATTTTGCATTCCCAAAAATGAGAGTTCCTGTTGCATCACATCCTTGCCAGTAGTGGGTGGTGTTAGTGTTCTGGTTTTGATGATTCTAATAGAGGCGTAGTGGTATCTCGTTGTTTTCATTCACATTTTCCTGATGACAATGTGGACCGTCCTTTTATATGCTCATTTGCCAATTGTGTATCTTCTTTAGTTAAGTTGTCTGTTACTGTCTTTGGCCTATTTTTTAATAGGGTTGTTTGTTTTCTTATTACTGAGTTTTTAGAGTTTTTGTATATATTACCCAATAAAAATGTATATTGGGTAATATATATTGCATTGGATAATATATACCTATATTGGATAATATATATATTATCCTTTATCAGATATGTCTTTTGCAAATATTTTAACCCAGTTGGTATCTTGACTTTTTGATGTTGCACAGTGTCAGTCCTTCAATTTTGTTCTTGTCTTTCACTGTCGTGTTGGCCAAGGTCTGTTTTTAAATCATACCTTATAGGCCAATGCTTATCAAACTGAAGCCAGCCTGACTATAGCATCTTTATGCATAAAACAGGAAGGCTACTAAAAAGTACAGTGCCCTTAAAATTTTAGGGCAATGACTTATGTTTTTAAGTGATGTTTAATATTATATAAATCTAGGTGTCTACTTAATGGCTGAGAATAATGGTTTATGTTCCTTTTCTAGATGACTGCATAGTTGAACAGTGAGGCTTAAAAGGGTTTCTCTGTGGAAAGGGGTGGGAGGGTGAGACCTGCTGATACCTCAAGGAACAAAGATTCATAGAAGATGAATGACTTGTTCGAGATAATTCAGCTAATATGATGCCAAAGCCAAACCTCACGTGTTCTGCTGTCCTTCCTTATTCTTTACTCTGCCATGGGAATGGGATGCATTGGACATACACAGAGTAGGCAATCAGTTTAAAGTATGTTTAATCGGAAGATACAAACTTTTTATTTTAAAATTTTTTAAGATTTTTTTTTTTTGACATAAAGAAGCAGGCTGATAGCAGGCAGAGGGAGAGGGAAAAGCAGCCTTTCCACTGAGCAGAAAGCCCAAGGTGGGGCTCGATCCTAGGACCCTGAGATCATGACCTGAGCTGAAGGCAGATGCTTAACCGACTGAGCCACACAGGCATCCCAGAAGGTACAAACTTTTAAAAAGTTTCATAATCAAAGGGAAGAGCAGAATGCAGCCCATGCTGGTCCCAGCCTAGCAAACACGTATAAGTCTTTCCTGACATGCATCAAGAACCTTGTGACTTTGGATGGTAACAGAGCCTGAGGGTTTTTGATGTGCATTTCCCCAGGACTGACCTCACCGACCTATAGTCACTTCTCTAATCAATCTTCACTGATCACTATCCATTCCCTCCACACACAAGTTTTCAAAATGGCTAAGTGGAGACAAGGCTTTAAGTGGAAACATTGCTTATGTGAATCCTATTTGTTTCCTTAAGGATAAGTGTTAGATGTGAGATTGCATAATGATTCAGAATCTAGCAAATGGGCTTAACTGAGCAGAGAAGGTATTTTTATCCCAAGAGAGGTAAAAATAAAGATAAAAATGCAAGCTGAACTCTGGGGAAAACTCTCTCCAGCTACATACCAGTCTGTGATACTGAGTCACAAAAATGTAGAACGAAAAATGATTTTCCAGCCTGGCCCAATTAGTTCACGATAATGGTTGGTACCAGATGTGAAATACATATAATGTGCTAGTCACTGTGGTAATTTTTACATCATTATCTCATATAGTCCTCACAAAAACCCTAGGAAATTAGAATTATCATTTTATTTGTCTTACTACCACTTCCCAGTTTCCTGCTAATTTTCACTTTCCTTTGGTGGCTGATAATAGATTTCTTCCTTGAACACCCAATGTCCCCATAATGCCTGGCACATGATAGGCACTCCAAAAATATTTAACAAATAGATCAGTGGATTGCTAATCTTTGAACTTGGTGATATTAACTTATTTAGTAAATTATTAGAGGGGATGGTCAAATATTTGGTTTAGGGGACAAAAATGTCAGAATCTCTTCCTGGTTCAAAATTAGCCAACTGGCTCCAAATATAGGGCCACCCCATTCATTCTATCTTTCTAGAATATTAACCTCTAATGGTTGAGACATTTAAAGATACAATTTAGGCTCCAGGGAAGGTCCAGTTCTAGTGGACCCTGATATGGATGGAAGGTAAGGTGCTTTATACTGTTTAAAAGTAATCGACTAAATGCCTCCTCTGCTCTGCCTGTGTTAAGTGCCATAAGAAGCATCAGAGAAGAGATGGCATGAGACTGGCATTTAAAGAATTTACAAATAATTAGGAAGATCAGGTTTACACAGTTAAAACTATGATATAATCTAATATAAGAAAGTACAAAAGTGTGCCAAATATGTTTTGCAATTAAGGGATGTTTCTAAAACATATCAAGACTATCAATCCAAATTTTACCCATAATTCAAGACCCTGAGGTTCATCTAGGTTCATCAAGATGTTTTGAACTAATTGTATTTAATAAAAGTTCTTTGCACTATGGTGTTCATCTTTAATAGTTCACCTGTAGATGAATGAATAAAAAGATCATATGATTAAGTTTCAAAATTTAACAACATGAATTAGAATGTTTAAAAATAAAACTGAAGAGATTGCCACACATTGTAAAAATAAGCCATTGGGTCAAGGGCAAAAGTTTAACTTTCCCCTGAAAACTCTTTGAAAATGAATGATGGTTCATGAAGAATCCATGTTTAACCCATGGCTTTATATGTTCCCTGGGGCACATAAATTCCTTTTTGGATACTTAATTTAATGGTGTAAATTTCTGAAATTGATCTATCTTTGGCACCCTTGGCCAACCTCTAAAATTGTGTGAAAAACTGAGCATTTGTGGTTCGGTTTGCTCCTGAAATCAAGCTCTTTGGTTAGTCTCTGAAGTCAAATGCACCACAGAGATTTTGTGAATTCTCCTGAGCTTTTCTCTTCAAGCTGGAAATGATAAATCACATCATATTTCATGAATGTTATGAACTAACATTTATTGAGATTCTAATGTACCTTACACTTCATAACTAAGGGATTGCAAAAAATGATATGATCGGTAACCTTTGAGATGTTCACATTACTGGACTTTAGCCAAAAAATTTACATTACGGGGCATTAAGTGCTATGATAGAGATATTAACAGTGGTCATGAGAACCCAGAAGATAGAATGACTCAACGTCAGGAGAGCTATTTTAAATCTCAAAAAAATTGTAGAAGCATATCTTGATGACTTTCAACCCCAGTTCTTCTAAGAGTGTTTTACTGTATCCAGTGGAATAAAAGTTCTGATTTTCAGGTAGTCCACACAAATATATTACATACATTACATACTCATTATGTACCAGGCACTGGGCCAGACTTCAGGGAGCTAAATAATGTCACTGCCCTCTTCAACCTAACAACCTATCTAAGACAGTTAAGCACACATTATTTAACTAGACCTGTGATGACTACTTTAAAAAAAGAGTAACATAGCAAACCTGAGTTAGTCTAGAGCATCAGTAAAGTCCTCTTATGAACTGGAGGAGATGATAATTGAACTAGGTACTGAAGCTGAATAGGAATTGCCTCGGTCAAAGTCAGGTTGCTAAGAAAGAAAGTAAGGGATTAGTAGTAAGAGAGCCTAGTGGAGAGAAAGAGAGAGTAAACTTCAGGGGAAAGATGATCCAGTTCCTCACTAACTTTTAGCATGGTTTTGTCTCAGTTATCATTTATCCATTCACATTGTCTATACTCTTCAAAATACTCTACCTCAAAGATGGGTCTTGGTTTGGACAAACCAGGAAGGTACAGTGAAGCTGTTTACCCACCAACCCTGCATATGTTAAATAGAAACTGTAGGAAAGAAGTGGTACATGTTCACAAAAATATAGAGTAGGAGAGACGCGTGTCAGTGTCCCAAACTACCCACAGATATTTTCCCAATAACACCCAGTGATCTTGTAGAATCAATCCTAGATTCTGGGAATAGAAAGGCAACTTACAAAAGATCAATTCTATTAATTGACTAATGAAAAAAATAGGGTAGCTTGGTTAAACTGACCTACACAAGACCTATTCATTCTCAAGGCAGAGCTCAAATTACTGGCCATATTTCTTGTACTTTTCATTGCATGTACCTACTGTACAATGTAACTTTCACAACTGGTCATTAAGTATTTAAATGATATGACTGAGGACTGATTTTTAAATTTTCTTAAAACTTTAATTAATTTAGGGCGCCTGGGTGGCTCAGTGGGTTAAAGCCTCTGCTTTCGGCCCAGGTCATGATCTCAGGGTCCTGGGATCGAGGCCCGCATCGGGCTCTCTGCTCGGCAGGGAGCCTGCTTCCCCCTCTCTCTCAGCCTGCCTCTCTGCCTCCTTGTGATCTCTCTCCCTCTGTGAAATAAATAAATAAAATCTTAAAAAAAAAAAAAAACTTTAATTAATTTAAATGTAAATAGCCAAATGTGGCTAGTGGCTATTATATTGGATACCACAGCTCTAGAATATTCACCTTATTTAAAATAAATTTAAAATAAGAGAGTTAGTTCTATTTTAGAGTAAATGAAAAAATTCGATTCATTCACAGGACTTTGTAAGACTGAAAGGAAACAGAAACCATGCAAAGACTACTACACATGTTCATATTATTTTTAGGTCATGTCAACAGAGACCATAAAAATAGCCATTTATGGCAACTAATTTTAGCCCCATCAACAGTGAATTTCAATCACAGTATTTAATTGGCATGTGACAGACAGTATATATATTTAAACTGTTGATTTTTTTTAACATATGTGTGCATCTATGAAACCATCACCACCGTCAAGATAAGAAACATATGCATTACTTTCAAGTTTTCTGGTGTCTCTGTATTCTCTCCCATCTGCCAGTCTTCATTTCCCTTTCCCCTTTTTTTAAGCACCTAGATGGCCATTTCTCTGTTTTCTGTTGCTGTAGATTGGTTGGTTTTTCCAGAAGCTTACATAAATGGAACCCTACAGAAAGTCTTCTTTCTTGTCTGGTTTCTTTCACTCAGAATAATTATTTGAGATTCACCCATGTTTTCACTTGTCATGATAGTTTCCCACTGTATGGATATAACACAGTTTGTTTATTTATCAGCCGATGAATATTTGGGCTGTTCCTAATTCTTGGCTATGAAAACTAAAACTGCTATGAACATTTGTGGATAGGTTTTTATATGTATGTATATATTTCCTTTTGCAATTGTATCAGTCCTTGATTTCTGTATTTCGAGACTTTTTAATTAACTGTATAAATGTTATACACTATATAAATAAAATATTTATTTCCTTCTAGTTGATCCCTTTATTATTATGAAATAAGTCTCTTTATATTTGATAGTGACCACCTTTAACATGGTATATCTTTGTCCATCCTTTTACTTCTAATCTTTTTGTGTTATTAGAGTTAAAATGGGTTTTTTGTAGGTGGCATATAGTTTTGTGTAGCTTTTTATCCAACTAAGAGTCTCTGACTTTTAATTGGGATGTTCAAACTATTTCTATTCAGGTGATTATTAATATGGTTGGGCGTAAATCTACTATTTTGCTATTTATTTTCATTTGGTCTATGGGCTTTTTGTTCCCTTTTCCTCTTTTTCTGCTTTGGTTTGCAATAATTGAATATTTGTTTATGATTCTATCTCATCTCTTTTGTGTCTTACTAGCTATAACTCTTTGTTCTGTTACTTTGGTAGTGGTTTAGTTTATCTTTAGAATTGCTTACCTTAAAATAGTCTTCCTTCTAGTGATATTATACCCTACATAGCATAAAAATATTTCAGCTGTATAATTCCATATCTTGCCTTGTGGCCTTTAAATTAGTTTTGTCATATATGTGACTTTCACATATATTTTTATTTTATAAAATATTTTTGTTATTTTTGCCTTAACACAGTCCAGCATATTTAAGGAGATTTAAGTAATAAGAAGTGTTTCTATTTATGCAACTAATTATAATTTCCAATCTTCTTTATTTTTTTCTTTGTGTAGATCTAGATTTTTTCTTCTGCATATAGGGCTTCTTTTAATGTTTATTTCATTACAGCTATGCCATTTGATGAGTTCTTTCAGCTTTGTATAACTGCAAAAGTCTATTTCCTATTTATTTAAATATTTTATTTATTTATTTGACAGAGAGAGACACAGTCAGAGAGGGAACACCAGCAGGGGGAGTGGGAGAGGGAGAAGCAGGCTTTCCCGCAGAGCAGGGAGCCCGATGTGGGACTTGATCCCAGGACTCTGGGATCATGACCCGAGCCAAAGGCAGAGGCTTAATGACCGATCCACCCAGGCGCCCCAATTTCTTTTGCATTTATGAAGGATGTTTTTACTGGATAAGAATTTCGAGGTGGTTGTTTTTTTTCTTTTAGTATTTTTTTTTTTTAAAGATTTTTTAATTTATTTTATTTGACACAGAACGAGATTACAAGTAGGCAGAGAGGCAGGCAGAGAGACAGGGAGAGGAGGAAGCAGGCTCCCTGCCGAGCAGAGAGCCCGATGCGGGCCTCGATCCCAGGACCCTGAGATCATGACCTGAGCCGAAAGCAGAGGCTTTAACCCACTGAGCCACCCAGGCGCCCTTTCTTTTAGTATTTTAAAGATGATGTCCTTCTGTCTCCTCTCTTGCATTTGTTCTAATAAGTTTACTGTTCTCTTATTCAAGACATCCCCTCTACCCCATCCCCCTTGCCAGCTACTTCAGATTTCTTTTAATTAACAGTTTTGAGCAATTTGGTTATGACGTGACTTGCTAGCTTTCTTCAATTTGGGGGATCTGGGGTTCATTGAAACTCTTGGATTGTGAGTTTTTGGTTTTTATCAAAATTGAAAAATATATAACCAGTACTTCTCCAAGTATTTGTTTCTTTCTGACTCTTTGAGGGATTCTAATTATAGCTCACTTATTCTTCAGTTTTTTTCCTCATGGTTCTTGTTCTTTCTCTCTTTCTGTTTCATTGTTTCATTTTGGAAAGCTTCCATTGCAATATCTTTCAACTCAATTTCGTCTGCAATGTTTTATCTGCCATTAATATAATTTAGTACATTTTTCCTTGTGGATTTTGTAATTTTATCTCCACAAGTTCCACGTAGGATGTTTTTATATCTTTCATGTCTGTTTAACATGCTGCATATTTCCTTCTGCTCTTTAAACATGTTTTAGTGTCCTGTCCTACTGCTTCCATCATTTGTGTAATTTGTGGGTCAATTTCCATTGCCTGATTTTGATCTTTGCTAAGAATTTTTACTTTCTTGCCTGTGAGCATGCTTAGTAATTTTGATCATATACCAGACTATATAGACTTTCACTTGCTGAATATTTTCGTACTCATATATTCCTATAAAGATTATTGAGTTTTGTTCTGGGAAAGTTAACTCACTTGGAAACATTTTGATCCTTTCAAGTCTTGCTGTAAAGCTTTGTCAGGTAGGACAAAAACATTTTGTCTCGAGTTCATTTTTATTTACTACTGAGGCGAAACCCTTCTCTATCTGGTGAATTATTATGCAGAATTTCACTGGTGGGCACAGAGACTATGTCCAACACTGAATGAACTCTATGTGTTGTTCCTTCTAATCCTTTAGAGTAGTTTTCTCCAGGTTTGGGAAATTTCCTCACATTCATGAACTGATCAGCACCCAGCTGAATACTCCAGTGGCTTCCTCTGCAGAGCCCCAGAGTTGTCTCTCCACGTAGTTCTCTCCTCTCAAATATTTTGCCCTGCAAACTTCACCAACTTGGATTTCCTGGGCTTCCAGCTCATTTCCTGCACTCAAGAATTTCACTGAGCTCCCAGGGTCCCATTGCCTATACTGCAGCCTGGAAATTCTCTCCTGGCAGGAGACAGGGATTGTCTAAGGGGTCAGGCCACTTGATTCTTATATACGCTCAACATACTCTCCTTCCTAAGTTAATGCTCAGTAACTTGAGAACCACTGCTTCATATATTCTCTTTATATTTTAAGTTGCTTCAGGTGGAAAGGTAAACCTAGTTGCTATCACTCCATCCTAGCCAGAGGGGAAAGCATGCAGATCACACTATTTTTTGACATGACTTCTTGGTAACACTCACGCCATTCGGCTCACAAATAAAATCAACAGAATATTTATTTGGTTTGTTAGTAAGTTGCTGTGTTTGCCATCAATTTGTTAAAGGTTTTTTTTTGTTTATTTGTTTTTTGTTTTTTGTTTTTGAGTCTCTGCTAGACAATGAGACTGGTGTCTATTGATAATGAACTTACTTTTTTTTTTCTCCCTCCTTGCTTGCTTGCCTTCCTTCCTTCCTTCCTTTGTTAGACAAAATTGTAACATAAGGCCAATGGTAAACAAAAATTAATGAATGGCTAACCTATTATCCAACTTTAAAAAATGCCTTTAATGTTCTAGGAAAATAAAAAAATTGGTCAGACAAGTGAACACTTTCAAGGTGGAGGAATATGTTATGGAGAGTTTAGGCTGTTAGAAGTCTACGGAAGTGGGAAAGATGGACACTTAAGCCATAATGTGAACGACAGACTTCAATATTGCTAGGATACAGAAATTGGAACTTGATTTACATTATTAAAAAATCCATAGTACAGTAAAGTACTTTGTAAAAGTATTTACCTCCTTGTATTTCACATTTCCTGAGTCACAAGTTCCTATAGTGCATAGATGGAATCCAAAAAAAGGGCTATTAAATTGACTCTGATCTGTGTTGGAAACTCTTTTCAAGCTTAGAATCTCTCCAAATAATGACTCTCCTGTGCTTTATTATAACAGTGCCTTGAAAGGTAAGAAGGGGTTAAGTCACTCACCATTGGCCCTTTGTTCTTGGGAAGTCTAAAGAAGTTGCTAGTCCTTGTTCCCTCTGCCTCTTGCAAAATACTACCTCAAGGTGCTCCCGTGCTAACATTGCTCCCACCCTCTATCAATATTGCACATTTCCTGGTTGTCAGCATGTGCATGCAAATACAGTGGGAGGAGACATGTGGAAAGGATGCTCAGCGCAGCTCATCTTGGCTTGGCTGAACAGTTTCCCTGGGCAGGCTGAGGATCGCTGCCCTCAAGGTGGTTTACTAGGCTCCCTGGACTATTGTTATTGTGTCCCCAGTAGGTGTGAATTCTCTGATCAGCTGGGGGTGGAAATGGAAATCATGGCAGTTTATTGTATTGCATTCATCATGTCATGCTTGTTAGCATGCTGTTTTATAGCCACATTGCTCCACAGTAGAACCATTTTAGTGTGCAAACTCTACATTTTTACTTTAATTTGCAACAGATATGATATAAAGATAAACGAGTTTATGTTTCTCATTCACCAACAGGAATTGTCCCCAGTAGTTTACAGGTGATCTGTCAAGATGGGACAGGAATCCTCCTGATGAATATTAAATATCATATTTACAAAGAGGGAAAGGAACTAATGAGAAAACACTACTAACAAATGTTCAATCTCATCCAGCATTTTTTTTAAAGAGAGAGAGAGTGACAGTGGGGGGAGGGGCAGAAGGAGAGGGAGAGAGCTTCTTAAGTGGGCTCCACCCCCAGCACAGAGCCTGACACAAGGCTCCATCTCACCACCCCGAGATCATGATCTGAGCTGAAACCAAGAGTCAGTTGCCCAACCAACTAAGCCACCCATGCACCCCAATTTCATTCAACTTTCTAACTCTCAGAGTGACATGGCTGAGTAGCCATGGACAGATTTTGATGCTTCGAAGACCAACCATTGCTTACTTTCTTGAACAGCCAATGAGGATGGGGCTCATTACTTTTCAAAAGGTGCCTTCTGTGTCAGATGGTTCCTGGTCAAGGCCCAGCTGAAACCCTTCCATTCTCTTCTTAAAGGGTTGCATAGTTTTGTGAATTTCAAGCAAATTGATACTGACAGATCAATCCCTTTCCCCCATTAAAAAAAAATGAACAAAAAAGACAGCTTAGACATCTGCTATTCACCTTTCCAATTGCTTTCAAAACCATTACATCAGTCAAAAAAGTATTTATTATCTGAAATGTGCACACCAGGCAATATAAACTAAAAGTGAAGCAATACCCACTGCACCTCTCATCTTAAGCAATGTAAAAGGCAAGAATAGTTACACACTTTTGGCAATGAGTAACAATGATAACAATTTATTGAATGCATGTTATTGCCAGACACTGCATTAGATATTTTAAATTTATCCTTAATCCTCATAGGGAGTTTTAGACTATGTATAACAATCCTCACTTATAAATGAAGAAACTAATTAGTAGTGGTGTTTAGGTAACTTGCCCAGTCACACAGTGCAATGCCCAGATCGTTGAATTGAAGAATTGAAATACAAATTCCTATCTGTCTATTGCTCCAGTATAAATTCCACCTCACCACAATAACTCTTTGTATTTGTTTCCTTGGGTTGCTGTCCAGGGTACAACAACTGGGCAGCTTAAAACCCAGAAATTTATTTTCTCACATTTCTGGAGACTAGAAGCCTGAAAACAAGATTTCAGCGAGCTTGGTTCCCACTGGACAGAAGGGAGAATCATTTTCCTGCTTCTCTCCTTGCTTCTGTTTGTTGCAAGTAATCCTTGGTGTCTCTTATCTTCTAGATGTCTAACTTCAATCTGCCTCTGTCTTCATACAGCATTCTCTTTTATATGCATCTATGTCTGTTCTCCTCTTACAAAGAAACCAGTCATCTTGGAGTAGGGCCCATCCTAATGCAGTCTGACCTCATCTTAACTTGATTACATCTGTAGAGACCCTATTTCCAACATAGTCACGTTCACAATTACTGGGGGTTAGGATTACAGTATACCTCTTTAGGGGGAGGGGACAAAATACAATCCATTACATTCTTCATATATGCTTTATGTTGCAGTTTTCAAATTTATGGTTAAACTGAAAAAATGTCAGAACTCTTTGAAACCCCAAATCTCGCAAGTAATCAGTGCTCAATAAATTTGTGATGAATATCATTGCTTCCATTAACACAACAGATTCATGCAACGGAATCTGAAATTAGTCCTAATATATCTCCTGAATCTATGACTGTGAAGAGAGATCAAAGGGTTTTCCATTGAGGAAAAAATTTAGCTTATGTGCCTGTGGTTCAGCCCCATCACATTGCATTAATTATTCAAAAATAAACGAAAAATTTCAGAGTAGACTCTGCCCATATGAAACATTATAAAGACACACTAAAGAGATACATACACATATAAATGTATTATCACAAGGCTGACAAACACTATAAAGAAGAAATGCATTGCACTGGTTACAATGAATAAAAGTGCTAGGGCACAAACTTTCATCTAATTGAAGAATAAACTTTAGGGGAAAAAGAATGAACTTTGGCATGAGAGAATATAGTAACTTAAATATATACAAGAACTTGAAAATAATCTCTATAGAATACCTCAGAAAAGTTTATTATTGCAACTAAGTACACTTCATGAAATGTATCTCCTGACATATTTTTGATGATTTGCAACAAACCGAACCATTACAACTTCATAAAAGCCTCATATTGTTGATTTCTTGTGCAATTAAATATCTACCCAAAGGGTTGTGTTTGGTTTTGTTTTCCCTCTGCAGATTGATTGTGGCTTCAAATAAAATGTGATAGCAATGCAGATGTAAACCCATGTTGGATTTTTGACATCCTGAAATATAGCAAAATAAAGAAAAAGGGCAGGAAGTGGGGGCAAACATGATATTTACTGTTAAGTAGAAAGGACTCTGGATTAAAATATGCAGTAATGACAAAAGCATTTTGATCTTATTCTATGAGTCTAAAAGTCAGTGTTGTTGAAACAGATGATCACTAAAGACTCTTTCAGCTTAAATATTGGTTGACTAAAGTTTAATGATTCTAATTAAAGGACATACTATCTGCCTTATTATTTAGTTAGTTAGTTGTTCGTTCGTTTGTTTGTTTATTTTTGAGAAAGAGACCAAAGAAGAGTGGAGGGAGTGAGCAGTTTGAAGGTGGAAGGTCTTCATATTTAAAGACAAAGGATGGAGCCCATCAGTTACAGCCAGGAGAATGCAGAGTGATGAGGGGTCTCGGTCTAGTCAAGGTCCAAAAAAGGCAGGCTCTACCTCAGGTACTACAGAAAAAACTTGTTTGTTGTGGTTGTGATTTTGTTTTAAGCATACTACACAACAGATGTTCCATTACACTGCTCTGTCAGAATGTCTAAATAAAGAGAATGGATTCTGCTTTTTCCCTTGCTATCTCAATTTCAGAAGTCTTAATTAGGACATTGGAGTAGAAGTTTATTTTCTGTGTTTGAGATGGAATTATCATGAAACCATTCCCAGAGGTCCTCACACTCGCCTCAGCTGCTAAGGAACACTCATGCCCAATATATACTTCATTGCAACATGAAAGGCATCACCTCATCCCCTGGCAAAGGATGGTGTCGAGCCATGAGGTTTCAGCTCAATAGTTTGTCATTTTCCTGCAATCTCTGAAATCTCTGCCCATGTGTAGGATCACTGATTTTATATCCACAAAAATGAGAAACATGATATGAAGAGTTGTTCCTTCAAGTTTTTAGTCTGTCAGCAATCAGTTTACATTGCATTCACTTCTTAGAAATAAAACGAAATACAATGAATGATTCCAATCTCGGAAATATTTAATTCAAAGACTATGTTAAAATCTCATTAGGTGATGACTTTTGTGAATGGCTCAGAGTATCAAATAAGGTAGGAATTGGGGAATTTGTGTCAAAGTAACTTAGCCACTCCAAGTCTGTGCTTTCCCTCCCATTCAGAATATGGGGAGACTCAATACAGTGAATTCTGTCCCAGGGATAGAGCTATTCAATTAGGTTTGCACTCTTAGATCTATTCCAATTAGTCCCTGTTCTACCAAATAGTATCATAAATGTGGAGTGTTTCAACAATTCTTCTTTTTTTCAATTTTTTTAATTTTTAAAGATTTTATTTATTTATTTGACAGAGAGAGAGAGAAGAGCGCAAGCAGGGGGAGTGGCAGGCAGAGGGAGAGCAAGAAGCAGGCTTCCCTGCTGAGCAGGGAGCCTGATATGGACCTCTATCCCAGGACCCTGAGGTCATGACCTGAGCTGAAGGCAGACACTTAACTGACTGATTCACCCATGGGCCCCTCAACCATTGTTCTTATACTATGCAGGTGATGGAGTTAATGTGATTATAATCATTACTATACCATAGTTTTCCAGCAATTCATCTTTGTTGTTTATAGTGCTCAAATTTATTTTCTGCCAGGGCTGACTGGTTGATGATCCAAGTCTGACGGACTATATATTTTTAGAGGACATAGCCTTGAACGTATAGGCTTAAGAAAGGAGTTCCTAGTTTTGTAATCTCTAAGAGGAGTCACACCCCTGCACACTGCTACCTAGTCTTGTCAAATTCTAAATACATATTTATGTTTAGGAATCAGGAAGAGTAACTGGGTGGTTCAGTTAAGCATCTGACTCTTTATTTTGGCTCAGGTCGTGATCACAGTGTCCTGAGATGGAGCACCCGGGCAGGCTCTGCTCTGGACTGCGTGAAGCCTGCTTAAGATTCTCTCTCCTTCTCCCTCTGCCCCTCTACCTCACCCCATGTAGGTGTGTGCACATGTTTTCTCTCTCTTTCAAAAAAAAAAAAAAAAAGGAAATGAGAACTTTAAATCAAAATTCCCAAGAATCCTCAGGAACTCTTGAAATCATAAGATATTCTATATTTTCATAACTGTTTATATATTTAATAATTATAGTGAGCCACAATAATAATAAATAAGGAATCATTTTTTTTACAATAGAGTTATATAAAGCTTTAGAGAATTTTCTCTAAAAAAGGGAAAAGATAAAATAACCAATGCCTACTTTTATATTGTTATGAACCAATAAATAGTGAAAAAGTATGTATTTTAGTAACATATTAAATGTTACCTACCTGATACTGTCATTTGGTAATAGGAATAAATAAATGAAACAACTATTTATACCAAGTAAAGGTCAAAACATTGAAAGACATACCACATATATTTAAAAGCTGTTCTTAAAATTGTGAATATGTGGAAAATTCCCTGCTCCATATTCCTGTTCTTTGCATTTGATAAATGTTGCAGATATGGAAAATTTTCCTTCTTTTATTATTGACTCTATGGTTGAACTATTAAGAGTGAATTCAGAAACATCTTCATATTGTTTCATATAAACTCTGTATTAATTTCCTATTGCTACTGTAACAAATTACCACAAAATTATTGGCTTAAGGCAACACAAGTTTATTATCTTACAATATGTGGCTCAAAAGTGTCACTGGGCTAAAATTAAGGTGTCAGTAGGGCTGCATTCTTTCTGGAAGCTCCAGGGGAAGATCCTCTCCTTAGCCTTTCCCAACATGTAGAGGTCACCTACATTCTTTGGCTAGTGGTCCCTTTCACATCTTCAAAGCCAACTGCATAGCATTTGCGAATCTTTTTCTCTGTGACCTTCTGCCTCCCTCTTCCACTGTTTGAAGTTTCCTATTATTAAGTTGGACCCACTTGTATAATTCAGGTTAATCTCACCTTCTCAAGATCTTGAGATCTTTAGATCTAAAGATCTAAAGATCTAAAGATATTGAGATCTAAAGATCTCAAGATCATTAACTTAATCACACTTGTTAAATCCAGTTTGCCATATAAGGTAACATATTCCCAGTTTAGGAAGCAAGTATCTTTGGAGGCCATTTTGCTGCCTACTACAAAGCTTATTATCTTTTTTAATGATAAAAGCACTGGGCTTGTTTTACAAAGAACTGTAGCTTATTGCAAATACTAGCTAACATCATTGGGCAGTATTTAATAACATAACATATGGATCTCCTAGCATCATTAAAAATACCACACAAACTCATCTGTCAACATTGCCAATTTAAGGATTTATTTTGCTTCCCAAATTTATTTCTTGGAACATTGGTTCTAGGATTTGTATAGTACACAGAATGCATGTAAAATTATTAATATATGTTTTATTTGCAAGAATAAGTCCTTGTTTATAGCAGACAGGGCCACAAACACATACTTATAAGATAGTGTCAGCTGCAGGAAAGAAGATGGATTATATTGTGACCACTGCTCTTCTTTGTGCTCCTGTCCTTACTCCCAGAGATGGCAACATTATCCTCCTATTGTAAGTCTGTTTTTTGCTCTTGTTTTGAATTGACTTAGCAGATTCCTTTGAATGAGTGAGGTCTCAATGCTGATGGTTAGATTTTAAATCTCACAAAATTAAAATACTTCTTCCTATTTTCCCAACTTATTTTTTTAAAGATTTTATTTATTTATTTGAAAGAGAGTAAGTGAAAGAGAGTATGAGCAGGGGGAGAATCGGAGGGAGAGAGAGAAGCAGACTCCCCATTGCGGGGGAGTCCTGTACAGGGCTTGATCCCAGCACCTGGCTGAAGGCAGATCCTCAACCAACTGAGCCACCCAGGAGTCCCTATTTTCCCAACTTCTTAACTGATTTTTCTCTGAATACAGTCAGATAAATGTTGTGAGAAGGGCCAGGCGGGAATTCCTACACAGATACACTGATTACTAGAGCAGCCAAATCCCAGGGTTGACTGGGTTGTGTGGAAGATCCTTAGACTTTATGGCACACAGTAAATTGTTAGTTCCTTTGAAGAGTGTCTTCCTTCATCTGAGCTAAATATTTGGATATCCCTCCTCGTTAAATTTCTGGGACCATGGGGATACTATTAGTAGAGGTGTTTTGAGTCAGCTAGAAATGGGTTCATATCACCTCCCAGCTGACTAATGGAAATAAGTGGGTTTTTTTTTCAGTATCTACTGAAACATTTAACAATTTGGCACAATGTAGTGTAGTAACTAAGAGCATAGGCACTGGAGCTAGATAGCTTTAGTTCAGCTGTCTGCTTTACCCCAAATTACTTGTGCAATCTTGGGGCAATTATATCACTTCTCTGTACCTTAGTTTCCCCATCTGTAAAAAAGAGGGCAGTACTATTATTTGCTTTCCAGAGATTTTATTTTTCAGACCTATTTTATAAGTAATAAAATAGAATAGTTCTCTTTGTCTCTCTTCTCTGAGGTAATCACCATCTTAAAACTGTTGTCTAACCTTCCTAAGCATTCTCTTTATAGATTTACTCTGTGGCTATAGCTACAAAAGACATGTTAATATGACACAAATATTATATTGTTTCAGTTGCCATTTTCTAGCTTTATTTTATTTTCTTTTTATATTTGATAAAAGTAGATCCCATTTACTTTTTAATTACTGTATAGTATTTCCTTATTGGCTATAACACAACTCTCACCTTATCCCTGGAGTACATGTGTAAATGTTTCTCTGTGATAGACTAAAAACGAGTTTTCTCATTGTCAAGTATATGAAACTCTACATTTACCATGTATTAGCAAATTGCTTGTGGCTTTTCATTTACATGTATTCTCACCAATATTTGATAGTCACTGGTATTTTTTTCTTTTTTCAAACCTGTGGGGTATGATGTGGCAGCTCACTGCTGTCTAAATCTTCATGACCCAGTCCTGGCAGAGGTAAGCAACTTTTCATAGGTTTATTCAGATGTTTCAAGTTTCCCCTTTAGGGATTATTTATAGACTTAGGCCATTTTTCTTCTTCTTAATTTTATGGAGGAATTCTTTTTTAAGTGGGGATGCCCTGAAGTTTAACTTTGGCTTCAGTATTCAGAAAAAAAATATGATACTTAGTTTCAGCCTCAGCCTTTGAAAGTCAAAGTAGCCAAATACCTCCTTTTGGCAACTTGGTCCACGGCAATGCGGTCACACACATTTCGATCATCTCTAATTAGGACGGTGATATCAAGGACATGAACAAGGTGTGGCCCTTGAACTGATTGTTAACGTCTGAATATTCATTAATATTCATTTTCAAATTTAGGCAAGCATTCTAAATACAACTTGGAATGAAAACCTCCATGGGTTAGGCTTCTTTAGGCAGTTGAAATATAAGCATATTTATTTATTACAATAATAAAATTCTTGAAATAATTAAATTTGATTCCAAAAGCTGTTAATTTGGTGTACAAAAATTATTAAGAACTTTCAAATAGTTAAACAATATTAGCAGTTATTATGAATAAGAGAGAGTGCATTAGATAGATAACATTAACAAGAACATAATATCCGTTTTGAGCCAGCAAATGTTTATAAAAATTTAAATGCTAATAAAAAGGCGGGATAATAGAAATTAGATTATATCACAATGCTAATCTTTAGAAGCATTAAGAGCTATATTTAATTTTTAGTTATTTAATTCAGCTTAGGCCAAGAGTCTTTCAAGAAAAAAGTCCTATTTGAGAAGACTTTATATCTTGTAAGGATGAATTAAAAGCAGATTTTCAACTCTGCCACCTCTAAATGTCATGAGGAGGAAAAACTACAAAATCGTGTGCAACAATATCATGATAAATCATTTTTGATCTCGGCATAGTGAAAAGTATAAAAAGTAGAGGAAAGAGTGGAAGGGGAATAAAACAGCTCAAACAAATTTTCTTCTCACTCATCCAACTTTGAGATAGGATTCTTTAAAAGCACACACTAACAAGACAATCTCTTATCCACCTTTGAGTCTATGGAGGCCAAAATTTTACGCATTACTGAAATAATTTTTTGGAGACAATTTTCAATTTCTGAAATTGAGAGATTTTTGAGATGTGCCCAAGTTTGCAAGAAGAAGTCCTTCTAAGAATGGGACTGATTTTTGGCTCCTAATTTACATTCTCTTCTGTGTAAATACATGAGTGATGCTATCACATGTCCCCAGCACGTAAACTTCACTTTCAGAGCATCACTGTGCCCAGAGAAGCTGTTAGTAGCCAACAGTCCAGAGAAATGATTGTTTCTGCACCATGATGTCCAACTTTTAAAGCTGACCAGATTCTCAGTGAGTGAATTGCCACACTCATTTAGTTTTGCCAAGAACTCAGATTTAATCATCTACCTAAGAAATTGATTCTAGGTTATTTGCAAAGTGGGCCAAATATGTGTTTTTCAGCCACAGTGTGTATTTAGTAAACTTCTACCCAATAGATATTACTCTATTGTTTATTTGGTTTTCAAATACCTTTTTCCAGTCTGTTAGCTTACTTTAGGATTTGTCTATGGCATCTTTGGGGTGAACTTTAGCACTTGAAAGATGCAATTCCATTATCTCTTGTCACTGTTTTAGCTACAGAGACTTTGACTAATGGTTGTAACTTTAATTTCATTGTAGATATTCCAGAATCAGTTTGAAATCAGGTCTTACATTGGTAGCTTCAGGTTCCTACATTCTGGGGGTGTTGTGGTAGTAGTGAAAGTTGGTCATCCTGTTTCTTATCTGTTTCTTAGTATTCAGACAGGGGGCTAACATTCTTTTACTATTTCTGGGATTCCCTGTGCTTCTCTTCTGTTACTATATGATTCCATATCGCTGACCCTTGCGCACCCTAGGAACCTGGCCCCAGTCTGCAGTGCTCTCGGTACCAATGCAGTCCATTGCAAAAATGAATAAGAAAGGGGCACAGCCTTTCATACCATGTAGGGAGGAATGTAAGAAATAGTCACAAATTAACATGTTTTCATTCAAGTAAATGTAGATATATGTAATTATGATGCTTTTTCTATGTATGTAAACACAGAATCTGATTCCTAACAGATTGGGAAAACTAGCCATTTTCGGTACTTGGTCTGATTCATAAATATCTGCATTTGAAATGTTTTTAAAAGGCCTTTGAGAATTTGAGATTTTGCAGGAGCTGGAAACTAGTCTCAGACTGTCCCTTCTGTCAGTACCTCCCAGGCCACCTTCCAGGTGATTATGAAATTGCCAAGCCTGAAGCAAACATTGGCTTAAGGCAGTCGACTCTAGGGCAATCACCCTTTGATACACACTCTCAGGTGGCAAACTCTAGGGTTGTTTTGCAGCACTCCATTGCCCTTGGGGGGCAAATTTACCCTCACAGAGTTTCTACAGCAGCCAGGGAGTAGGGGTTAAAACATGGGTTAAAGCCTCTGCTTTCGGCTCAGGTCATGATCTCAGGGTCCTGGGATCGAGGCCCGCATAGGGCTCTCTGCTCAGCAGGGAGCCTGCTTCCTCCTCTCCCAGTCTCTCTGCCTGCCTCTCTGCCTACTTGTAATCTCTCTCTCTGTGTCAAATAAATAAATAAAATCTTAAAAAAAAAAAAAAAAGTAACAGAACTTCTTGTGCCTGACTGATTTCTCAATTACTGTAGTGGTAGCATCAGCAGCCCAGTGTCCTGATGGGGAACATTAGGGCTCCTAGAAAGTCCGTACCTCCTCTGGGAGGATGTGTCTCCTTTGAGTGCCTTCCCCATATCCTTTCACTTGGCCTGTTGCTATCTTTCCATCAATTATGCCAGTGTCCCATTTCACCAATCACATAATGCCCTAGCTAAACATAAGTTACCTAATATGGTGCCCAGAAGATAGTAGCTGCTCAGTAAGTACTATGGAAATAAATATTTAATTATAACAAACATAATAAAAATCTTCATCATTATTAGATATGGAAAGAAGCTTCAACATGATGCAATGAAATTTCAGCTGGACAGTGGGTCATTTTCTTGAGGACTTTCCTTCCCAAGGCAGCATGTTGTCATTTTGGATAGCTTTTACTGTTAGAGCACTCTGCTTATTATTTAGCCAAAATCGACCTCCTTACCATTCCACCACCACATCCCATTTTGCCCTGTATATGTTTTCAGAGCAAGTCTAGCCCTTTTCCTACATGGAACAAGTCCAACCCTTTTCCCTATTTCCCAAGACATTCCCTAAGGATGTCTAGGAAATATCCCTAGATACTTCCTTCCCGGGTCTAAGTATAATCATCTTTCTCTCTTCTGCTCTCTTTCTTTCTTTTGTTCTTTTGTCATTTGTCATTACAATTTCCCTTATCTTTAAATTTTTCTGTGGCCCCTTTCAGGATAATCCCCTAATCCTTTTTGTAATATGTGTTATTGAGAAGTTAACAGCATCCCTTTTCTGGTCTGCCTGCATGAAGATTGGGGGATCACCTTCCCCCTTGTTCTTTCCAAACACTGTGCATCCTGGAATCAGTCTCAGTTTGCACGGACCCCTTATCCACTATAATTTGCCTGTTGATCACTAAAATTGAGCTTTTGCTTTCATCTGGCATTCTGAACATGCCTGTATTTTCTGCTCCCCATACTATACCCAGTCCTCAGTTTGCATAGCAATGTGTGAGATCCTTGAGGAGAGAGGCAGCTCATTTTTTTTTCAGCTTAATGTGAGGCACCTCTGAGGTCATCATAAATGCTTAATGAATACATAAAAATAAATGAATAAATGAAAGAGCCAGTTCCTTGTTATACAGAGACAGTTTTTAGTATGTTACTACTATTCTATATATGCAACTCCATTTTCACTCCTATATACAGGATTTTTTATCATTTTATTATTTTTTTAATGGACCTAAAATGCACAGAATTGAGTTAATCATGCTTGGCAGTTCAGGGCATACTATTGTCATTGGCCAAGGTCAGACTTCATTTTTTTGGATCAAATTTTAGCATGGTGTCTTGCACCCATTACTCCTGCCTATTGTAATTTGTATTTTCTGTGATTAGCTATCTCAAACAGCTTTGTATCATTTGCAATTTTGTTAAGCAGAGTAAGAGGATTAAGATACAAGAAACAACAACAAAGAATAGATGATATATTAAGTACTGAATTGTAAGCTACAGACTTTTAAATGCTCTAAGAATTTGGCAGAGAGGTAGAGCTCCAGCCTGTGAACTAGATAAGAAAGGAGTAGAATGGCTGAGATGTGAGCTGAGTCAAGAAGGCTGGGTGGGATTTGGATAAGTGGGAAAGACAGGAACCTGTGAATAAAGGGAAAATAACAGCTTGGCATGTTTGCCGGATGCAGTGGAATAGGACATATAAAGGGAAGCGGTGGGATATTCATTTAGAGATCTTGAATCAAGACTCCTCTTCCTTCTTACCCTGTCTTTATGAAGGCAGATAAATAAGGGATATTGCCCAGTTAGATTTTGCATTTTCTCAAGGTGTTCCTATAGACATTGCATTAGAATTTCTGGATTTGTCTTAGAAAGAATACAAAGAGCAAAAAGAGGGCAGGTAGCATGTGGAGGAGTAGTTATGATCTGTGTCTCTTGTTGCTGTTTGCCCTCCCTCCTTCTTCCATTCCAGGCAGATCTAGCCTTTAGGAAGGACCCTATTTCCACTTTTTATCCTAATTCATATCCACCCTCTCAAAGGCCTGAGGACTTTTCTACTTGTTGCCAATGGAAAAATCACACAGATGGCTACTCTATCTGGAAACTTGGAAATCCCAAATTTGGCTGATGGTGTAGGGACCTCATCATTTCATATTAGATCATTCCTGATCAACCACTGTGGTGCTGATGAGCCTCTTTGATGCTGCATTCCATCAGCTCTACTGTATCTAACATGAATTGTCAAGTAACGTGGTTTGGTTTTTCACTTCACACTGATTGATAAAACATAGAGAGCCAGATTTTTTCCTGTTTGCTACCACTATTATTATCAGCATATCATCCACATTTTAGCTTCACTACCTACATTTCCTTGACCTTATCCTTTTGTTACTTTTATCCCATTATTATTATTATTATTATTATTGTTGTTATTATGTCATGGCACAATCCCTCAACATGTCCCCACACACTGGACATCCTGTCTGAGAGCTACAAATGTTAAATTTTTATTAACATCAAGTTTTAAAGCTCTGTTTTTTATATTGCATTGTATTTGTGTTGTTTTATGTTGTGTGAATAATTTGCAAATGATAGATTAACAAAATTACGAAAGAGCTTCTGTATGGCTTTGTGTATACATATGGAAATATTTTCAAGTACTAAAATAATAAAAATAAGAAAGGACTTGGATATACATGTTCTTTTCAGCTTACCATACTTCCTTGACTGTAATCAAAAGCAAGATTCTGGAGTTGAGTTTGTGAATTTTGTAATGGTAATATAATCAGAATCCACATGATTTCAGAAGTGGATGAGTCTCATCCAGATTCCTGATTCTTTCAAGGGCGCTGTTGGAGACATTCAGTAATAAAAGAAGACTGTGATAGCTGGTTTTCTTTCATTGAAAATTTCCATGCAGATTTTAGATACACAGAGTCTACCTAGTCCAATGCATGATAAAGACAAAAATGGACTTTTAAAGGATGTTCTGTTGAGCATAAAATAAAACATAATGGGGCGCCTGGGTGGCTCAGTGGGTTAAAGCCGCTGCCTTCGTCTCAGGTCATGATCCCAGGGTCCTGGGATCGAGGCCCACATCGGGCTCTCTGCTCAGCGGGGAGCCTGCTTCCTCCTCTCTCCTCTCTCTCTGCCTGCCTCTCTGCCTACTTGTAATCTCTCTCTCTGTGTCAAATGAATAAATAAAATCTTAAAAAACAAAACAAAACAAAACATAATGATAAAACATTCCTAATGTCTATATATTCCCTTGACATCTGAAGTAGCTGTTCAACATCCAAGACTATTCAAAATACTACTCAATAGTTTGATTGTTTCCAAATAGTGCAGATTCTGAATTTCCAGTATAGAATTATAGTTAAAAAAACAAAACAGAAAAACAAAAAAAAACCCCTAAGGATGTATTTTCTGGCTTTCATGAAGCTGGAGTGAAAATAATTTTAGGTTCTACACCAATCAGATGCTTTTTTTTTTTTACAAAACTGATTTGTAATTAAATTATGCAAGATAGGTAAGTGTACAGAGAACCCATTTTGCTAAGGTGAATCAAAGCAGAGTTGATGGGGAAGAAGTGGCATTGACTCTGGCTTCCTGATTCAGTAACCACCTGCCCTTGACAGAGGTGAAGTGCTGCCAGTGTGATTCTGGGAGGTCAATAGAGAGTCTATTTCTTTCTACCTAAACTAGAGGAAGATGAACAGCAAGAACTCCGCCCTACAATGGATCTATCACACATTAATTTATCTGAAACAATCTTAAATATGTGCCTGTTTTACCTACTTTGGGATTTAATTTATTATGTTCCCCACTAGAAAGGTAAATATATGACTTTTTTTCTCCATGATGCCATCAGAATTCAATGAGACATACAGAGTAATTTATACATTTAGACCCATAAAATATGGACTAAATGAAAGAATTTAAAGAACAGTATTTGGGAGTATTTTCATTATAAATATACTTTGCTTCTATTACCCTACAACTACAACCCAATCTTTACATTTAAAAATTTTAAATATCACCATTCTCTTCAAGCAATAATTATTACATGCACAAGTGGACACAGTTATATGAGGTAATTAGATTATACTAAAGTAATCTATACATTAATCAATAATCACTGATGGAGCACTATTGTGCAGCAATCTTGGCTAGGTACAAGTAGTCCAATACATCATCTGCTTTACATTCCAACTGGAATATTCGATATACATAAAACTGTAGTTGTGACAACACCACTACTAAAAGGAGAAGCAATTGACCGTCCTGAAAGAAAAGAGGAAGTTCTATGTATGGCTCCATCACTTATAAATTTCATCCTTTGGGGATAGTATTCTGAAGCTCAATCTTGACATTTTTGAACCAAGAAAGATACGAGGCAATGTTTGAAATACCATTGTATGTTCTAAAATGGCTTTTCCCCAGATCACTCACCTGCAGATACTTTAAACTGCAGTTCTAGCCCAATCCATTTTTTGAGCCAATCTTGGCCCCCCCAAATTGAGATCGTTATATTATCACAATGAAGACACAGTGGGGAGTGTGATTGTCCTCAACTGCCAATGGCCCAGTACTTGGTGTATGGGAAGTGAACCTCAGACATCTGTTTGTTTATCAAGCCACAGCCTTCACCTAAATACCATTGTATTCACTTTGGATTCCTATTCAGAATTTCATTACCATCCCCTGGGGCTTGGACCCCATCACCTCTATTTCTAGCCATGGCTGTGACCCTCTGCCAAAGGACCATCTGGAATCACAGTGCTGCCATCCACCTGATTGTCATTATGGCCTCTGCCTGGAACCTCCTGCTATGTGCCCCAGCAGGCAGGGCTGGACACCCTCAGATATGGATATTGGCCTAAATCAAGACTGAGATAATGACACATCTTGGAGCATTGCAATGGACGCTGCTAGCTCCTCAGGAGCTAATCCAATGGAAATGCTAATATTTATTAAATATGGCCTCTCTGCCAGGCAGTGCTCTAAATACTTTACGTACATTATTCCCCTCAATTTTATAATAACCCATGAGTTAGATAGCATAATCATTACCATTTTTTTATACATAAGTAAATCTGACCAAGCGTGCTTGGATAATTTACCCAAAAAAGCAGTGAGCCAGGTTTTGGCCCTAAATACAAGCTCTCAATGTCTAGGCCGTGCCAATTAGTGCATCTCCTGACCTGTGTGGTTTTGGCTTCAGCCTCACTCTTCCCCATGAGCTGGTGGCTGAGATTTTAGTATTCCACGCATGCTATGGAAGATATTTATTACTATTATAATAGAATTAAACAAAGCAACAATGTGTATACAATATAAGCAATATTTTAAAAATTTAAACAATTACTTAAAAAAACACTTCAGTCTTGTATGTTGTTCAGATAACTAAGATTTATTCTTTGAAGTATATAAATATTTCTAACTATTTTGAAGTTTTCTATAGTAAGTCACAACCTTCCCAAAGTAAAAAAAAAAAAATGGAATAATGATGGACACAAGGCAGTATTTTCTGACTTACGAGTAAATGATTTAAATAGGTCTTGAGTGAAGGGACATTTAGAGGGTAGGAGATCTTAGGTATTTACAATGTGTTGGTTATTAGAGATTGTCCTGACTGTTGTCCTGATTCTAGAAACTGAGGTGTCACATTAAGCCGGAGAAGCATCAGTAGCTATGCCAGTACAAACTGAGTAGCTTGAGGGGAACGTGTTTGGATGGGGCACAGTTTGTCTTTACCCTCTCTTCCTTTCTCCTCCATCTACTGATCCCTCCCTCCTAACCTACTGACACACAGCCTTCTTGTGCAGAGAAAGAATCTGATATGCATTAATAAATTAATCTTTATGGGTCCCAAATAACCATATTCAAGTAAACATTTTAATGGGAAGATATGAGCAGAATCACAGAGGAGCATGGTCTCCTTTCATTTGATTCTTTGTGCATTGTGGATTTTTTTTCCCTGTGGTTTTCTTCCCCTTTGCTTTTATCTCATGGTATCGGTGAGCTACAGTGAATCCTGTGGTATCTCTTACATTAGGCTACCCTCACCCTTTTGGTATCAAATGGAACAAAGGAATGGGGGTTTCTGTGGACCGGGGCACTCAGTAACCCAACCCCCTAGGCCTACATTTAGTTTAGTTAAGAAGCAAATGATGTCCTCGAGGGCCTACCTGGTGCAAGAGGATAAAAGTTTAACTTGAGTTTGGAGGCTAATATCCCAGTTAGTAATAATATATGATTGCCTTAAGTGTTCTTTTTTACACATCTTTTCTAATATATAAAGATGGATTGCAAAAGGAGATAAGCAGCATAGGATTCAAATTCTGGTCATCTTTCCACTTCGTAAAATAATAGATATAAAAAATATTGTATTTAATACATGCCAGTGCCAAAGGCGTACTACAGGCTCATGCGGCAACAGGACGATCCCTGGAATCTTGATGGATTTTTAAAAATTAAAAGACCCAGCAGGCATGTGCCATGAAATTGACAGGCACACTGGAACATGAGTGTGAGCCACAGGATCATTCTACTCGGGAAAATTTAAATTGAGTACAAGAAACATTAGCTAAAAGAAAACCAAGTTTATGATCCAAACTGATAAAACAAGAAGAAGCAAAAAAGAGGAACAAGAGACAGAGAGTTGGTATGGATCTTGACGGTCAGACAGGGAGTTTCAATGGTATCTGACAGCATGAAGACACAGTTATGTTAGGGCTCAGAAGGAAAAAAATTTAATACTTTCCGAGCAGACTCAATTTCTGAATCTCATACTGCCATGGAGATTGCAGACTACACCCTTGCTACCCCAGAACCTCCCACATTATCATAAATCATGCTTTTACTTCTCCGTCTGCCTATTTAGATATCCCTGCTTGAGAAATGTGTCTATGTGTCTTCACTTTCCATATGTCCAGCTCTATCCTTCTGCCTGGAACAGGGTAGATACTCAATGAGTCATTGAATGGAAAAGAAACTCAGGGCCAAACAGCGTTGATTCCGTGTAGGCCAGTGGGAATTTGCCCCTTTTTAATTTCTTCCAGAGCACAAATGGCCCTGGGATCTGGGGCAGAATTAAAACTATGGGTAGGGATAATGATCCTTCCCATAAAGTTTCAGAGTACCAGATAAGCACACCCTCTTTCCAGGGAGAATGTATATCATGGAGACACACAAGAAACAATGAGAAAACACCTGTACTCTCTAGAATGGAAGGAAGCCTGGATTTCTAAAAGACAAAATTTGAGACTAAGCCCTCAACAATATTTGCTACATGAATAAATGACCCTGTCCAAAGGGCTTAGTCACTGAAATGCTCAGAGGAGACATCAGCAGGCCACTGAAGGACAGGCAAGATTTGAGGAGATGGAGAGGAGGGTGTGAGGGAATGCTAGACAAGATCAGAGCCAAACTCGGTGATTCAGCATGGCACAGCATTTACTGTCAACGTCCTCTATGCCAAGAGCCATATTACCATATGGGCAAATTCAGTTCTCATAACTTTTCCCAAAACTTCTCTATTCTTTTGTATTGATGTTTTATGCTAACTCTGTCCTCTAGGTACTGTGGAAAGCCTTAAAAATAAGGCTGTCTTATTAAAAAGCCTGCTGCAGACTTTGGGGCTTTTATATCCTTGGATGGGGATCTAAATAAAACGTAAACTAATCATAAGGAAATATGACTTCTTTTCTCCCGTTTTTTTTTAAAGATTTTATTTATTTATTTGACATACAGAGAGAGATTACAAGTAGGCAGAGAGGCAGGCAGAGAGAGAGGAGAAAGCAGGCTCCCTGCTGAGCAGAGAGCCCGATGCGGGCCTCGATCCCAGGACGCTGAGATCATGACCTGAGCCGAAAGCAGAGGCTTTAACCCACTGAGCCACCCAGGCGCCCTTCTCCCATTTTTTTAACCAAGAAAATATTATTGTTATTGTTGCTTTTTGACAAACAGGGAGATTAAACTTGCTCCTGATAAGGAATTTGGAAGTAAATCTTCTGTGGCAGGCAATAAAGAAGAGTGTTTCCGGACACACCTCACTCAAACCTTTTCTCTCAGCATTCCATCCAAACAGAACATTCTCCATTGCGCCATAGGTAGTCACTAATTCAGCAGAACTGAATCAGACCACCTCTGCTCCAGGTACTGTGGTACTTGGTAACATAGACACTACATTTTTACGACAGGATAGAAGCAGAGCCTGACCAGCTCCAAATAACACGGGTCCTAAGAAAACACCAGAGATAACTTGCAAAAGATTTTGAACAACAAAAGTCTTTTAATTCGTTATGTTGCTTTTCACAATGCCTTAGGATGACACGTGAAATGAAGAATCTGTTTTTAAAAAGAGAGACCGTTCTAATCTCCTGATCTAGGCACCCTTTCCCACAAATTTCCTTAACACGTTTGCCTCAGAGAAGTTTGCAAACAAAGGCAAAGACAGACAAAGAACATAGGCTAAATTGATCATTTTTGTGTCTGAATATTCACTATTTGAGAGACAGGAAACCGTTCAATCTGATCTGGGGTATGATTATACTGTAGTCCAAATTGAAGTGTCTGTGGAAATGGATTGGGCAAGCTTCTCGGTTGTCAGTCATATCACTTATGTGGAGCACAGTGAGATGAGGGCGCTCACGGGAAACAGGAGAAGTGGTTCCGCGCTACACCTAGACAGATGGGTGCGGAGGAGGCCCTCACTGCCTCAGCAGCCCCTGCAGACAGACAGGGGGAAGAGCAGGGAGAACCCTCTCCAGCACCGCGGCACTATCCCACGCCTGCCATGAGGGCAGTTCCAGGCATGGTGTTCACATTTGGGACCCACTGTTCTTCTCCAACCCAATGGGCAAACACATGTCTTCAAGAGCTGGGTTGGGAGGGCGAGGCTTTGTACGTATACACGGAAATAGTGGAAGATTCCAGGAGCACTTTAAGACAACGAAAGAAAAGCAAAGTAAATATTTGCTACAGCGGAGTGCTGTGCAGAACAGGGGGGATTCCATCGAGAAACGGTGTTTCTGGAATTGATCACTTACCAAGAACAATTTAAGTTGTATCTGTCAGTTTTAGCAAAGGATGTGAGGGCATAATTGGATTCGCTCTTAGGGCGATGGATGCAAGATTCCCTCTTTGCTTCTCCCTTCCCACCTGTTTCAGTTAAGGCTCTCCAGAAAAGAACAAAAACAAAAACAGAACCCATGAGGGTGAAGGAGGAGAGAGGGGGTGGGGAGAGATATTAAGGAATGAACTCATGCTATTATGCGGGCCGACAAAGTTAAGTCTGTAGGCCCTGCCAACAGGCTGGAAACTCAGCAGCAATTCTATTTTATAATCTTGAGGCAGAATTCCTTCCTCTCTGGGAAACCGCAATGTTTTACTATTTAAGGCTCCCACCTGATTGGATGGGGCCTGCACACTTTATCAAGGGTCATTATCTTTACTTAAAGTCAAGTGTTGTAAATGCTAATCACATCTACAAAATACCTTCCCAGCAATAGCTAGACTACTGTTTGATGAACTGACGGGACATCATAGCCTAGCCATGTTGACATGGAAAAGTAACCATCATAGCACCCTAAGGGACTCCACACACAAACTCACACACACAAGCCAGTGTGTAATGCCTGTAAGTCCCTTAAAATATATTTCTGCTCTAAATGACCCCAGTTTTCCCATCTTCATTCCATTCTTAACATTTTATTATTTTCTTTTGTTAAATATTTACATTAGTGGTTCCCCATCTTTCATCATGGTATTTCCTTTATAAAACTGGTGGGCGTCCCCAATCCATTTCTGACAACATTCTCAGGTTCTCCACACTTTGAGCCCACCCAGCCTCTCAGTCTTACTGCCTGGTATCCCTCTAAAGCAGGTCTTGGTCCATTTCTTGGTGGCCTCTGATGGAGATTCGTTCTTGCTTTGCTTTTGGGGTCTCCCCACCTTGTTTTGAAATATAGACATTTTCATCTTGGATTCTTTCCTGATTGGCTAAGTGCAGATTTGTTTCTCTCAGAAGCCCTGATGAATGGTATGTGTGTATTCTGTGCTCTGTTTTGGGGTAAGCACTGGGATTGTTCATGTGCATATCCAATTCCTCTTTTTTTTTCTTTTTTCTTGAGCAATAAGCTTGAAACTTGAGCAGCTTTTCAATTTTCCAGTGTATCTCACTCAGAGGCCAATGTATGGCTGGATTCAGGATGTGTTTTTAGAATAAAAGGAAGTGGGGAAGGAAGGAAGGAAGGAAGGAAGGAAGGAAGGAAGGAAGGAAGGAGGGAGGGAGGGAGGGAGGAAGGAAAAGAAAAGCTAAATTGATAACTAAATGGTAAGAAAATACAAAACCATGGAATTTCAGAATTTTTTAAATGACAGGATTTTTAGTCATCATCTAGGTTTGTTCTGTCTTTTAATAAGGAAGGAAAATTAGACCCAGAGATTCTAAATGACTTGTCTAGAAAGAAGGTAAGTGACTTGGGTAAAGTCAGCAGAAGTAGAGCATACCTGACCCACAGTGCTTTCTAAGACACCACACTGCCAACATATAGAAGACTAACATCCATGGACCATCAATTTCTTTCTCTAGTGGCCCTGCAGTAACCCTGCAGACATTTCATCCTTGCCCTCCTCATCACAGGCTGTGGCAGTATAGTCCTAGAGCTGTTTTCAGACGCTCTCCCCTCTTCCCAAGAGGGAAGGACTGCCCTCCATGCCCCCTATGAATTCAGGCCAAGGCAGGTGCCTTGCTTTGGCCAGTAAAATGCAGGAGAAAGTGGCACACCAGAAACCACTTTGGTGCTTCTCTTCCCTCCACAAGAACACCCCTCAGTGTTTCAAACAATGGAGGCTCTGTAAGTCTGGTTTTGAGTAAGTGAGGTTTCAATTTGATTCATGTTTTCATTTGATTTATAGGATTTGTTTTAGTGTTTCTTCCTGCACAGCTCTGTGTTAGCAGGGGTTAGAGCTCAAGAGTGAGGCATGAGTAGTTACTTCTTACCAAATATTTGTGAATTCTCTGACACTTCCTTGTCTCCTTATGATTAGATGCAGCCAGATGACTGGTTCTAGTTAAGGGACTGTGAGTGAAAAGTGATAAATCTCCTTTCCAGGCAAAAAGAATTTAATCATTGGTAGCCAATCCTGCAGCCTCTCTTCCCCTTTGGTGTGACTGCGGAGCCTGTGTGTTGGGTTGGCAGAAAAAAAAAGATGGAAGCGGCCTGGGTTGCTAAGTTACCACTTGGAAGTTAGCTGCCTTGTGGAGAGCTGTTGGGCTTATGTCAGATTTGCATGAGCAAGAAATAAATTGTTATGTGTTAAGTCATGGAGATCTGGAGTCATTTGTTACTGCGGCATATGCCTATCCCATCCTTCCCCCCAAATGAAGCAAGGGGTGCATGTGTAATAGTTGGGGAGCATAGAGTGTGCCATAGGATCAATGCACAACAGAAGTAAAATGAGGCCTCTGATTCCTCAGCAAAGTGAGTTTTCTTTCTTTTTTGTTCTTTTCTTTTTAATTTAGGATGGAAAGATACCAAGAAAAATCTTCATCTGCCTTACTATTTTTCCTAGGGCTGGTCTCGAATACCAACCTAATGGAACCATCTTTTCTCCCTGGACAATTTGCACTTCAGAAAAGCATTTGGAACTAAGTTTTCATAAGGTAGAAAGTAATTTAATGTTGAAAAGGTAGAGCCAACCATACATGAATAAATGCATATCCATTGCATATTAATAATGCAATATAATAAGCTACCCTTCTCACTTTTAGAAGACTCCTCTGAGCCTTTCCCAATGTTAAGGCAGCTCTGAGCTCCAGGCCAATTCTGACTTTTTTCTCCTTGTTTCTACGAAGTGTTCAGGAGAGTTGCAAGCAGACCCCAGGAAATCCATTTGAAATGGAACACTGACAAAGTTCACCGAGACCAGAGAGTGAGGAACAAAAACGTGTGTAGCCATGTCATATCTGAAATAATTGAATGAAAAATGACCGTTGATTGTAGATGAGGAAGAACTTAGAAAGAGCATTACTGTTTTTAGTTATTTTAGAGGGTGTCATGGAAATGATTGTAATGAAGAAACTACAAAACAATGTGGGCTTATTGTTTGCTTTGGAGCAGTAGCAACTTGTATATCAGCAGAGATTAAAGTAAAGGAGAAATCACTGTCTCTCAGAGCTAATGTAAAGGAAGTTTCTATATTTGAAACTATGTGTTTGGTTTAATAAAAGAGTTGCCCTCTACTATTGACAGGATCTATTCATTATTCATTCAATATACATACATGACCAGCATTGGGTTCAGTGATATTTTTATAAAGATCAAGGAACTTTTAGTCCCTGACTTCAAATAGGTCAGATAACTCGTATTCTAGGAGACAAAACAAATAGATGACCAAAAATTTTATGTTGGAGGGAGAGACAATGAAGAGTGGCACATAAAGAGAGAAACATTAATTCTCCTGGGATTGCTGGAAGTTATCTTTGAGAAGGTCACACTCAGGCTGGGACTTCTAAGAAAGACGAGGTCAAGAACGGACCATTATAGGAAAAGGAAACAGAGGATATAATGGTACTGAGTATGAAAAATATGTGTTCTTTGTGTTCTAATTAGGGAAATGTAAGAAATGCTGTGCAGCTAGAGCCTTTTCATAGTGTGAGAGGAATTAGGGACAATAGAGAAGACAGGAGGTGGAAGCCTCAAGTTTGGGGAATTTTATAATATAGGTAGTGGGGAGCCATAGGAAGATCTGAAACTCTTGAGGAGCTTAATTAATGTTGTACAATCTCATCCATTCCTAAAGTTCCATGACTCCAAGAAATAATGGACTGCGACTTCCTTTTAACTTCCACAGTCCATGTTATATACACTTCTCAGTAGGATTTACCTTTTTCCTTCCATAATTGCCCTAATTTTTAACTTTGAGGATCATTCTTTTTGCTCCATTTTTAATCTTCCACCAACACATAAGTATCCTTAGTATAAGAATTGTGTCCTTTTTGTCTTGTTATTTTTATGGTGCCTACCATATATGTTTGCCTATAATAGATGCTCAACAAAAGGATATTGCTACAGTTCCATGATTTAAGCCTTATGGAGATTTCTTTATGCCATGGAGGGGACGTCAGAAAAGAAGTATAAGACTCTCATAGCAAAGTCTGAGGCCACAGCAGGTATTCAATGAGTGTGCAATTTAGGTTAGAATATCTGAGATCAATACCAACCCATGTCACTTACCAGCTGAAGTTATTAACAAATCTGAGACTGGAGTTCTTCATGTGTAAAACGAGTACGATTACTGTGATATTTATCACACAGGGCTTTTGTGAACATGATATAAGTGAAAGTGTTGCTGGAATTATGAAATAGCATAAAATTGCCAGCAAAGTTGATGATGACAGTGATGTCAATGGTGAAAATAATGACCATTTTTATGGTAGCCAGTCATACAGAAATACTCTGTACTCATATAATTCAGGTATGAACACTTGAGAAAAAAACAAATCTTTCTTTATCATGTTAAACCAAGAGATATTCACTATCTAAATAATTTAGCCAGGGGTGTTCCCTTCCAGTACAGCTTCCATTGGGAAAGTTGTACTGCATACCCAAGAAAACAGAATGGGAAGTCAGAATTGCAGGATGCTTGTTCTGACTCCATCTCTAGCCACCTTTTTGGCATTCACAGCCATGAAATGGCTAGTCATACAATTTTGGCCTCCTCCACTGGAGGATTAAGTTGCTGGTCAAATGAAAGGATGTCAAAATGCACACAAAGAATACGCTATTCTTAGAAATGGAATACTGCGTGGTGCAATATGAAACTCATTCAGTGATTTCTGGGGGCATACATAGCCAAGAGTGGTGAGGCTGGGGACCTCACAGTGACGGCCATCACACCCACAGCCATCTACTCTACCCCACACTTGTTCACGCAGGAACTTTATGCATAGAAATGGTTTTCCCAATCACCGGGATTGTAAGAGCAAGGTTATTGCAGCTGCATGGGCACATAAAAAAAGACAGGAAATGAAATGTCAACAGCAAGTGTAATACCTTTCTAATATATGTCCTTCACTTATTGAGACAGTTACCGGGATGTTCTTGAAAGAAGAATGATTTGTTTATAAACCAGGTACATTATTTCAGCTCTTTAGAGGAGGAAAAAAAAATGTCTTCATCATATTTTCCTCTCCACATCATCCAACACGATATTTTCTACATTTCTTTGAATATACATTCATTTATTAATTTACTCACAACTAATTCCTGGGCACCTACTATGTGCTGGTTCCACTGAGAATATTGAGGCTAAACGAGTCGTCCTTGTTCTCAAGCACCTTTCCCTTTAGGAGGGAAAGTCAGGCACGCAAACAAATCAGAGCAATAAAACATTATAGTTGTTATGATAGAAGTATATGCAGCATACACAGGGAGACACAAAAGGGAATGTTTAATTCTGCCTGGGGAGAAAGAAAAGACTTTATGAAGGAGGTGGTGTTTGATGTGGTTCTTAAAATATGAGTGATTTTACCAGCAGACAACAGGGAGAAAAGCTTCCTTAGCCAAAGACAATGGGGAACTAAACGTAGCTCAGTGCAGAACTGGTCAGAGGAGGGGACGTTCAGCTTCCTGACAGAGTGAGCAAGGGCGGATCATGGAGGATGAATGGAGTCAGATGGAGGAGGTTAGACTTTATCTTGTGAGAAATGAGAACATTGGTGGAGATGTTAAACCAGGGAGTGACACAAACAGCTTTTCATGTTAGAAAGGGACTGTGCTGGTTGGTGAAATAAGAAGTGGGAGTAGGCAGTAGGACACCAGTGAGGAGATTCTTGCCATGGTCCACATAAGTGAGGATAGCCTACTGGGCCAAGACAGGGTAAGCCAGATGAGGGACCGCACTCTGCTGAGTTATTCCCACTCTCTTTCCTACATCCCCAGCCTCTGCCCTGCTCCTGACCTACCAGCATTGAAAGATGCTTCAGGACCACTCATCTTAAAAACAAAACAAACTTTCAGCTACCCACACCGTTCTATCTTCTTCACTGCTAGACTTCTTCCAAGTGGTGTCTTTTCCCAGTGTTCTCACCTCCGGTTAACCTCCCCATTCCATTGCAGAAGTCATTTGGCTTCTGGGAGGTAATGTAACAGTTAAGGGCTCAGGGTCTGTATTAAAAAGCTCAGGTACAGGGGCACATGGGTGGCTCAGTCAGTTAAGTGTCTGCCTTCAGCTCAGGTCATGATCGCAGGGTCCTGAAATCGAACCCTGAGTCGGGCTCCCTGCTCAGTGGAGAGCCTGCTTCTCCCTCTCCCTCTACCTGCCCCTCCCTACTTGTGCTTTCTATCTCTCTGTCAAATAAAAAAACCTTTAAAAAAAAAAAAAGCTCAGGTATGGTTCCTGGCTTTGCCATGTCTAACTTTACAACTTGGGATAACTTATTTTATT
The DNA here is from genome assembly GCA_002007465.1 of Ailurus styani. Lineage (NCBI taxonomy): Eukaryota > Metazoa > Chordata > Mammalia > Carnivora > Ailuridae > Ailurus > Ailurus styani. Next base: position 413,981 of record LNAC01000800.1, on the reverse strand, counting down.
TCTCAGTGCCTCAATTAACCCGTCTGTAAAATGGGTATAATAGTAATACCTCTTCAGAGGATTGTTGTGATTATCAGATGTACAGATACATTGAAAGTATTTAGAACAGTGCTGGGCATCTAGTAATTGCTTAATAAATGTTTACCAGTTTGAGGACCCACCCCCCAAAAGGGCAATCAACAGTATAAATTTGTGTGTTTCCAGAAAAGGGGGCCAGGATGAGCTACTCCTGTCTTTAAAAGTTTCATAGAAGAAATAGCACCACAATAAGACTTTTAATAATAAGGAAGCTATTCAGAGAGATGGCAAAACAAAGGCATATGTACCAAATCAGTCTCTAATGTTGCTTGTATAAATATATATAGAATATTACCCATATTTATATCACTGTGCTATGCCCTCCAGGAAATGGAAAGATACCTAGGATACAGAGTTTGCTGTTCACAGAACACGGCTCATCCAGGAGGATAGATCATATTAAAAATAATTTTGAAATAGGGGCACCTGGGTAGCTCAGTCCTTTAGGAGGCCGACTCTTGGTTTCAGCTCAGGTCATGATCTCAGGGAATCTGCTTGAGTATTCTCTCTCTTCCTCTGTCCCTTCCCCCCATATAAATAAATAAATTAAAAAAATGATTTTAAAATAATTTCAAAAGGCCTAGGTAGAAGCACAGCCACAGTCAAATATCTAGATATGGGACACAGCAATCAGTAGTGTACACTACAGTGATCCACCTCTGACCCTGTTGTTGAGTGTTGAAGACAAAACTCAGTCTCCCAGACTACGGACATATTTCCTGTTGTGTAGTTGGAAAAGACTGTCTTAGTTAATTCAGTCATTAGATATGGTTCTTGTCCCACTTGATTCCATCATCAGATTTTGCAGACTTGGAAACTCATTCTGTATTGACAAAGGGTCTACCCTCCTTTAGGGCATGTATGTCTATCTAGCTGGTGTTACAAAATTTGCATAGTCATCATTATCAGAACAGAAATAGGTCACACTTGAATGAGTCTTTTCCAAGAGTTGGGAGGCAACATTGCCTAACACTTAAGGGCACAGAGAATCAGCAATGGGAACCTCACATTCAAACCCTAAGTGTGGGATCAAGGGAAAGACCCTTCACCTTCCTGTGCTCTAATTTCATTATCTATAAAGTAGAGATAACAATAGTATCTGCCTCATAGAGTTGCTGTGAGACATCTAGTATGTGGCAAAAATTAACTTGTCATCCTTTTGATTCTTATCGGGTAAAGATGGTGAGATCTTCATCCGCAGTGCATGGATAACTGGGTCAAAGCTGTTTATGAAAACCTCATGCATACCACTCTGTCCAACCACTTCAAGCCAAGCAGCACCAAGACTGCATATAAGAATTCAACTTGGACTTTCCTAAATGGTAAGGTCAGGTTTTTATCTAAACATTTTGATTTTCATGCACTTAGATGGAAAAGGAAGTGGCCTATATTAAATGCTGGTCAAAGCATTTTTTATGATTCTTTAAACACACACACACACACACACACACACACATACACACACACACTCTCCATGACATTAAATTACTTAAAATCCACGTACAAAAGTAGTGACCTTTCTCCCATAAAAAAATTAAAAAAAAAAATCCCAGCATGGAAATGCATTAGCTAAAATAAGTGTTTGATCCTTTCAACCAAAGCCCATTTCCTTCTTCCATCCAGAAAGCCTTGAAGTGTATTATACTACTTGCAGATTTCTATGTAAGCAGGGGATAAATAGTCCGCTTCTGTAATTAATAACTATTAAAGCTGTTTGACTGATCATATCTTTGGGCTCCTGAAATCTCTTCTGTGCAGGTGTGCATTAATGGAATCCATTAAATTCATATATTTCAACAGATAGTAATTTACGATCTTTTATAAGATCTGTCAGGAGCCGCAGCAAGAGATACAGGACTGTCTCAGGGCATTACAGAACAAACCGGACTCCCTCGCTCAGAAACGACTTGCCATTGCCTACTAAATATGAATGTCAATGCACTGGGCAGTCATATTAGGTGCGTTCTATGCCATTCGCTGTCTGGAAATATGCAGAATAAGCTTTTTATCACTGGTGAAGCCCTAAACAGGGCTGAACAATTTTCAGAGAGGCTGAAGGAAGAGTGTGTGGGAGTTCTAACCACTTAATATTTGCCATAAAAAGGGAGAAATTGAGAATATAGCAGAGCTCTGGGAAAGTAATGGGTTTTCCTAGGGGTGAGTCACCCTTGAAAAGCCAAATGGTTTGCAAGCGCCCTTAATGGGGCAGCCTCCCCATTCTGACTAACATTTCCAAGGGAAATCAAAGTCAGCCTTGACTTCTGCTGGGTCGCACCCTCTGGTTCTGCCCAAAGAGAAGCTCTGCCCTCTCAGAGATGGAATATTCTTTCAGCAGGGCTGGGTTTCTGAGTAAGCATCGGAGTCAGCTGCATTCCTTGGAGGGGGGGGCGGGGATTTGAAAGTGGCAGAGCTATGTTTACAATGAGAAATTCTACTTGAGGAGTTTTCATAATTAATTGAAAGCTGAAAACAAGCCTGTGAAAACCAGCGAAGATACGTAAGTACCAAGTAGCCTCTGAGGGTATGTGTGGACAGCCACCTTAGGCTTGAGGGTGGGGGATTGAGGAAGTTGCTCTAAGCCGAAAAGGGCAGAATGATGGGATCAAGTTGGGAAAGTGAGAAGGGCAACAGCCTTAAAAGGTCCCTTTCATACTTTTTTTTTTTTTTTTAAGATTTTACTTATTTATTTGACACACAGAGAGAGATTACAAGTAGGCAGAGAGGCAGGCAGAGAGACAGGGAGANTTTTTTTTTTTTTTTTTTTAAAGATTTTATTTATTTATTTGACAGAGAGACGCACTGAAAGAGGGAACACAAGCAGGGAGACTGGGAGAGGGAGAAACAGGCTTCCCGCTGAGCAGGGAGCCGGATGTGGGGCTAGATCCCAGGACCCTGGGATCACAACCTGAGCTGAAGGCAGCCCCTTAATGAATGAACCACCCGGGTGCCCCCCTTTCATACTTTTTATGAATGAAGTGAAACTGTATTTTGGTGGTTTGGAAAGGGAGGAGAGCCTTGAGTTGAGGTCAAAGCCCATAAGATTGCAATGAAACTTTCCTATTTATGGAATACTTTTATTACTCAAAGAATTCTGTGAAACAATTAAATGAGACTGGTGGTCCTTATTTTAAAGCGGGTAACCGAGCCCTATCCTATTCAAAAGTTAGCTTGTGTCTTCCAGGATGCGATGGTGGTAATTAGAATTTGCATTTTTGGAGACTCCTCTGAAGATGCACACAGAGGCATATGCTTTCGGGGCTCCCCTAACAAATTAGCGACCTCACAGCCACTGCCATGGAATGAAATCCAGTGTGAGAGTGTGAGTAAAGATGACTGTTACCATGGGGGTGGGGTGTACAATTTTGTTTGCTTCTTTGTTCAAGACTTTTTTTAAGTTGGCTCCAAATCCAGAGTGGACCCCAACATGGGGCTTGAACTCACGACCCTGAGATCAAGACCTGAGATGAGATCAGGAGTTGGACACTTAACTGAATGAGCCATCCAGGCACCCCTGAAATTCTTTGGTTTTATACACCAACCTACTGTAGAATTCTGTAGATAATCCACACTGAACATTTTTCCACCCCCATCTTTTTTTTTTTAAGATTTTATTTATTTATTTGACACAGAGAGAGAGATCAGATCACAAGTAGGCAGAGAGGCAGGCAGAGAGAGAGGAGGAAGCAGGCTCCCCGCCAAGCAGGGAGCCCGATGCGGGCCTCGATCCCAGGACGCTGAGATCATGACCTGAGCCGAAAGCAGAGGCTTTAACCCACTGAGCCACCCAGGCGCCCTACCCCCATCTTTTTAAAAAAATATTTTATTTATTTATTTGACAGAGAGAACGTAAGCAGGGGCAGTGGCAGAGGAAGGGGGAGAAGCAGGCTCCTCACTGAGCAGGGAGCCCAATGCAGGGCTCGATCCCAAGACCCTGGGATCATGAGCTGAGCAGAAAACAGCTGCTTAACCGACTGAGCCACCCAGGTGCCCCTCAACCCTTATCTTTAAATGTGGGATTATAAAATATAACTCTGGCATAAATATGGAATAAAACTATGATGTAAATATAAATAAGCTAATATACTTATATTCTGGCTATGTTATAATTGGGATTTCTTTAACCTCCTTATTGCATTCAAATACTTTGAGAAATATTACAGAAAAGATTAATCAGTGTTAATTACTTATATTAATGATTCAGGTTAAATCTTTCAAACAATAATTTGTCAAATAAATATTTCAAGACACATGTTAAGTGCTAAGTTTACAAGGAAAAGTGAAACATGGTCCCTGGTTTTGAAAAACTTACCATTTAGTGAGAAAGCCCAAGAGCCAATAAATACAAGACAACATGCTAACATGAATGAAGGTGCATAAACCAATGCTATGGGGATTTAAGGCAGTCACCGATCTTAACAAGAATAGGGTTGGGGCTTCTGAGTCCTGACGACATTTGATCTGAGTCTGGAAGAGATCTTCCATTCACTCAACATGTATTCATTAAGTGTCAATTATGTTCAGATGCTAAGTGAATGGAATTGAATTTTGTGAAAAGAGAGAGAGAAGGTCAAAGCAGGAAGATTGTATCCAATCTGGAGCTGGCAAATTGACAGTGAAAGAGAAGGGAATTAATATTTGCTGCACACATATCGTTTGCCAGGTATTTGATCCTCCCAGCAAGTCAATTTTAAGCACTTGTATTCCCACATTACAGATGAGAAACCTGAGTTTCCTAGAGGCTAATCTGCTTGTGCAGGTTCATAGAGCTAGTGTGAAGCGGAGCTGGAATGTAAATGCAGCTAGGCTCCTCCCAGAGCCATGGTCTTACCATCCCCATGACAGCTGCCTTCCTGTACAGGCTTAGAAACAATAAAATGAGATGAAGAGAAAGTGAGAAATGGCACCAGANAAAGCCTCTGCTTTCGGCTCAGGTCATGATCTCAGGGTCCTGGGATCGAGGCCCACATCGGGCTCTCTGCTCAGCAGGGAGCCTGCTTCCTCCTCTGCCTCTCTGCCTACTTGTAATCTCTCTCTCTCTCTGTGTCAAATAAATAAATAAAATCTTAAAAAAAAAAAAAAGTTTTAAAAGAAACAATAAAATGAGATGAAGAGAAAGTGAGAAATGGCACCAGAATCAATGTGATTTTGGTAACTGAGATATTTTGTGCTTTAACTGGAGATGGAACCCTTGGAAGCAGTAGAAAGTAGTGAAAAAAAACATCGACTGGGTTCATATCCTGACCCTACACTGACTGGCTCTGTTGTCATTGATTCTAAGTCTAATCAGACACGGAATGGGGATAATAATATTCATTGCATTAATGTGTAGTGAGGTCCAGGGTTTATTTTAAGTAAATATAATACATAGTAGTCATATGGCTAACATTATTTCAACTTCCCTCTCTGCCCACCCTAGGAAAAGCAATTTCTTAATGTTTTGAAGAAGAGAATTTCACTAGAAGAAAGAAATGATATGAAGCAAACAAAAAGGAGTTTTTCATATTTATTTAGGCAATGGATGATTATTGCCTATGTATATTGTTGACCAAATTCCATATGCAAAGGATTAACAGCACTGGCTTTGGTTCCCATGTGGACTTTCTTGCTTCTTTTCCTGTATCTTTCTATTCGTTTGTTCGGGACATCGTGACTGCATTCTAAGTCCAAAAGGTCCATCCATATCCATCCATCACTTACTTTCAGAATCTTTACTGGTCTTGGCTTCGAGATGTCTTTGCAGTCTATACTCATATTACTTTCATGATATTAATGTTAACTACCCCCCAATTTCATTGAGACCACTTCTTCTCATTATTTTGGTGAATGTTTAGCTGACTTGAGCCCGCTTTAGAAACTTTCATTTACTCCCAATTCACTGGTCTCACGGTGCTTAAGATGAGTCGATCCAATGACCTTGGCCACAGTCGAGAGCACCTGTTAGTTCCACAGAAGCAGTAATCAGAAGTGGTTTCTGGCATGGAGCATGTCATAGGATGACTATATTGGAGCATTGAGACGATTATCTTAGGAACAGGCTGGTGAAATAAAGGAAGAAGAAGAGGGTCTTTAAATTGTTGGGTAGTTGTGTGTCATCGGATTAGGTATCCACTTTTTCATAACCCATGGATAGACTAAATGGTGAGTCTTAAGGACAGTGGGCATGTAAATGCTCCTGAGACATAATAAGAAATACAACTTTGTGGAGAACTTCTTTAACGTAGGCCTAGGAAGTAGAGTAAAAATGAACTGAGCGGTATTTCTATGAGATTGGTTCAAGTTGAAAAGCTGGTAGAATCGAAACCAAAAGAGTAGAACCATCCAGTTGGAGAATTTTTTGAGTGAGATATAATCTCTTAGGTGATGGTCAAGCGCAGACTGGACATGGCAGGAGCAAATGCACTCTAAGCAACAATTTTGGCGGTCGGAACAAGTTGGCCTTATTCCTTAATGGATCATCCCTTTCTCTATCTGCTGTGATATGAGAGTTGATGAGATCCTGCCCGAGGCAGTGGGACTGTCTCAACACAGATTGTCTCCCCATCCACAGGGGTAAACACTTTACTGGGAGATTTAAAGTGAAATTTAGAATTACAGGGAAGTACCTAGGAAACGAATACTTTTTTCTTCAGTGAACTCTTAAGAGGGCTTGTCAGTAAAGTTCAAGCAAGCAGGTGTGCTGAAAATTGCTTTAAAACCAAAGAGACAGTAGGAGGCATGCATATGCCAGAAATCATAGCCCCCGTGAGAGAGACAAGCCCATTTTTCAGCAGGAGCAGCTGTTGGTGCATCTGCAGACAGGTTGTTGTCGGGAGTGTTGAGCAGAGAAATTTCAGGAGAAAGGCGCTCATGAGGGGGGAAGAGGCGCGAGGTCTCTAGTGAGACTTTAGATTGGAGTTTGTTAAATCCTGAGCAATAAAAATTGCAGTTCACTCTAATGAAACTTCCTGGGAAGACTATTAGTATTAAACAGGGTGACTCTCCCCCCAGAAATAATGCTAAATCACAGTCACAAATAATTCCAAGTCCAGTTCTGCACAAGGCAGAACATGATTGCACTTTTTAAATTAAATTCACTCTTATTGCTTTGGTGGTGGCCGTTTTCTGAAATTAATAGGAATTGCACACATGAGCCAAAGAGCCAAGGGTGGCCCTACTGCATAGAGGGCATGAAGGTACAGATGACGGAGATGGGTGGGCAGGCAGGGCAGTGGCCATGATATTTTATTAGGCATTTACTTCAAGGGAGTAGATAGATGAAAATGTCTTTAAAGTTCTAGAATCACAATTTCACAAAACCGTTGTTGATTTTAAGGCTCAAAATAATACTTTGTGTTATACTATAACTGTTAATAAACTGTTTCTTTTAATATCTCTGTGAGCATCATGTGGACCAAAATGATCTTCTTTATATGGCCCATAGTTGGTAGCAAATTGCTGTCCATCAGGTAGGCATTCACTCCTTACTCTTTAATGCTTTTCTTTTTTCTTTTTGAGAGAGCAAGTACATGCATGTGAGTGGGGAATGGGTAGGGAAGGGAAGAGACAGAGGGAGAGGGAAAGAATCTTTTTTTTTTTAAGATTTTTATTCATTTATTTGAGAAAGAGAGAGCACAAGTGAGGGGCAGAGGTAGAGGGAGAAGTAGAATCCTGCTGAGCAGGGGGCCTGACACAGCGCTCGATTCCAGGACCCCAGGATCATGACCTGAACCAAAGGCAGACACTTAACCAACTGAGCCACACAGGTGCCCATGGAGAGAGAAACTTAAGCAGGTTCCATGGTCAGCACAGAGCCCATGGCAGGGCTTGATCGCATAAACATAAGATCATGATCTGAGCCAAAATCAAGAGTTTGACACCTAATCGATTAAGCCACCCAGGTGCCCCTCACTCTTTACTTTTTAAATTACATGATAATATTAAAAATAAGTCTTTGACGTGAATAGACTTTTTTCCAAAGAACACATACAAATGACTAACAGACACATGAGAAAATGTTCAACATCACTCGGTATCAGGGAAATACAAATCAAAACCACAATGAGAGATACCATCTCACACCAGTCAGAATGATTAAAATTAGCAAGCCAGGAAATGACAGATCTTGGCAAGGATTTGGAGAAAGGGGAACCTTCCTACACTGTTGGTGGGAATGCAAGCTGGTGCAGCCACTCTGGGAAACAGTATGGAGGTTTCTCAAAAAGTTGAAAACAGAGCTACCCTACGACCCAGCATTTGCATTACTGGGTATTTACCCTAAAGATACCAACATAGGCAAGGAGTCTAGACCTCAGCCTGGGGACTAGGATCAAGAAACATTGTTAGGAGGAGGAGATGCCAGTTTGGGGAAATGAGCCAAGACCAGCCAAGTGGTCAGGTTAGGGCAGGGTTGTAAATAGTGGCAGCGTGGGCACAAGAACAGAGGGGAGACAGAACATGACCATTAGGGACAAATACAGATCAGGAGGACCGAAAGGAGAGGTGAGTGGAAAATCATGGACTGAGAAGCCTGAAGAAACAAGTTGGGGCCAGAGGCTGAAGTAGGTCCATTAAGGCTTGTGAAAGTAATTAAAAGCCACTAAAATGTGAATAGCAGTGATGTGAACAGATTCACACTTTAGAAAGGCATTTTGGTGGCACTGTGGAAGATGGATTAGAGTGAAATGAAGCTGGAGGCATTCGGGTTGTTTAGGAAGTTATTACAATAGTCCTGATGATCTAAGGCAGCAGCAGGGTAGATAGCAGGGTTGGCGATCTGAGGTATTTGGGAAATAATGTTAATAAGACCTGGAAAGTGGTAGGATGGAGGTGAGTGGGGAGGGAGAGGATAGATCCAGTAAACATTCCTTTAAGCACATTGAAAATGTCAACCTATTTAATATCACCAAGATTCTGATTTGTTAGGTACTAGTGTTAAACCCACATTACAGATGAGGAATTGGAGACAAACCCAGGCAGGCTAATTCATTGTACTATACCATCAGAGCACCCTTGTTGCAGGATCCTGTTGCACATCATAGTGTTCCAATGCATCAGGTAAAAGAATCCAAATCAAACCCAGCTTGTGTGTTCTTTCAAGTACACACTTGGACATAGCAATTGGAAACATGAAATAAAGGGTAAGGGTCACATTTTATATAAACCTTATTGCACTAACTAAGGGATGAGGGAAACAATACCATTGAAAAAACAGACTCCAGGGCGCCTGGGTGGCTCAGTGGGTTAAAGCCTCTGCTTTCGGCTCAGGTCATGATCTCAGGGTCCTGGGATCGAGGCCCGCATTGGGCTCCCTGCTCAGCGGGGAGCCTGCTTCCCCCCCCCCTCTCTGCCTGCCTCTCTGCCTCCTTGTGATCTCTTTCCCTCTGTGAAATAAATAAATAAAATCTTTAAAAAAAAAAAAAGAAAAGAAAAAACAGACTCCAGTCCAGATGGCAAGTGAGTCCATGCCTACCTTACCTCTATCCATTTAATCCTACACATAGCAATGCCAACTGTTTACTTCAGGGGATGGCCTTGGAACATAGTTACTTATTATAAGTGTTCTCAAAGATAAGACTAAGGAGATTGAGAACAAGCAATATTCAAAGCACAGTGGCTAATTTTTTTTAATTGAAAACTCTCAAGTTCAAGTTTAAGTTGAAAGGTTTTTTTTCATTATAAAAAATTGAAAGTTTTAAAAAACTTTTTGGGGGGAGAGTCTCCTCTCCATTTTCTTGTCGCAGTATGGGTCATAACATTACTACCTAACTTACAGGATTAATTATAAGTATATAGATTGATATTTTTGATGTGTATCAAAGAATGTTTTCTGGACTCATCCATCCCCTTTCCACAAACCGATCCTATCACTCTCTATATACAGAAAAAAATCCACCCCTGGGCAGATAATAGTAAAAATGACAAATATTAAAGTTTAGAAAAACTGGGAGGGGGGAAATATGTATTACAAAGAGATAGCAATTGGACTGGAAAAAGAACTTGTCATTGTCCCTGGGAGATGTCACCAAAGAATGCAGGTCATAATGTCAAATTGATCAATGAATAACTCATCAGTCTAGAATTTTATGCCCAGCATAATGGAAGAGTGAACAACGCAGCTATATCTTCCCTCACATAAATGCTGAGTTAACCACCCACAGGTCTTCACGGAAAGCTCAATTAAAGAACAAACTTTGGCAAGGGTTGAAGTAGGATCCGAGAAAAATGGCAAATATTGAAATGGATGAGATATATTAGTAAATAATTTAATTATGATGTAAAAAATAAGTAATGACTACTTTGTGTCTTTTAAAGGCAACATTAAAATTCTAAATAATAAATAATAAGAATGTTTGGGAGGTGACTTTCAGTCTGTAATTAAAATAAAAATTTTCCTTGTCATATTCTCAAAGAGAAACCAAAGAATAATTGATATTTTAAAAAAGGATTATGATATATATGTAGAGATATATGATTAAACCATTGAAAAAGCAGAAATAAATGCAGCACTTCCAAACCAGAAGAAGAAAGATAAACAACATAAAAAAAGAAAATTCTGATAATCAAACAAAAACTGGGAGGAGAATAAAAAGGTGACAAAGAAACATATTACAAATAGAAAACACAAAGTACGGTAGAAGTAAGATAAAATATATCAACAAATGTAAGAAGTATAACGGATTAAGCTTTCTTATTAATATGAAAAATGTAATATATATTTTTAAAATCTATTATGCTTTTTGTAAAAGATACATTCAAACGTAGTGACAATGATTAAAAAATGAAAGAGAGAAACAAAGAGATAATATGGAAGGAAAATAAAAGAATGTTTTATGGTACAGTGATATTAAACTCATACAACATTATATCATACAACAAAGAGTATCTAATGAAGAGAAGTAATATAGAGATAAAAGGAACAACCCTAACAATACAGAACAATAAGTGTATCTATTCAGAAAATAATTATATTAAAAGATATAAAGCAAAATCTAACTTAATTAGGAAAATCAAAAGATAACTCATACTGAAGATTTTAATACATATCAGACCAAGCAGACAGAAAATGTTGATTGGAATAAATATATTAAGAAGTTTGAAGATATCTACCTAAGTCTATGTCTACTTCTTTTGTAACTATGTATTAAAGTCTACACTTAAAAATAGACTATTTTTAAATATACATGGGCCAGCTACTTTTTAAAAACCTATGTTCCAGTGGAAAAAATATAGTCTCTATATATTTTAAAGAATCAATGTCATATCAGCCACATTTTCTAACAACGTTTTAATAAATAGATCAACAATGTAAAATTAAATAATGAGGAGAGTTTGGACTGTTTTTGAAGTATATGTACTTATAGTAGTCCTTCAGTAAAGATAAAATAGAAATAATATATAGAAGTGACTAGCAAATAAACTATAAAACATCAAATTTTATGAGGTAAAATGATATTTAAATTAAAATTTAAATAGAATATATGGCTCTAAATTATCAGTTTAGAAGATAATTATCAGTATAAAAAAATAAAAAAAATTGTTAGAAAAATAAACTGATAAATTACTAGTAAACTTTCAGCTGATAACACCAGAAAAGTATCATAATTAACACAAACACACAGTAAGAAGGAGAAATAATAACAATTAAAGCACGTACTAATGAAATAGAAAACAAAAGCCAACACAAAAATTTAATAATTAATAAAATTAATAGTTTTCTAAAACAGATTAACAAAAGAAGTTTGAAAGACTCTGGTGAGACTTTTGAAGAAATAACAGTAGCTCAGCTAAACAATATTCTGAACAAAAAAGAGATATAACTGTAGAAATAATATTAATGTTTAAAATACCTCAGGTTAACACTGCAATTTAATGCCAATAAATTTGGAGATAAAAAGTAAATGAACAATCTGACAGAAATATTTAAACTGCAAAAATAAATCAAAGAGAAAAAGTAAATGAGAACTATGTATTGCAGAAACTGAAATAATAGTCAATAATTTGCTTTTCCTTATCATTCCTAGATAGATTAGAGGAATATGTAATCCCTGTCTTTGAGAAGGTAGGAAAAATACCAAATTTATTTTATAAGGCTAGGATAACTTTTATTAAACTGAGTGAAAACAATGCAAGAAAATAGAATGATTGGTCAATATCACTTATGAATACAAATGTAAAATTTTAAAAAAATCTCTGAAACCATATTTAGCACCACAAAAAAATGAACTGAGGTTTATACTGTAATGCAAGGATGGTTTAATATCAGAAAATCTACTGTTCTCTAAAGACAATGATATGCTGAACAGTTAAATAGGTATAGAAAAAGAATACAATAAAGTACTTATGGACAATAAACAAAAAATTATAGCAAAATAAGAATGGAAGAGCATGTCCTTAACCTGATGAAAGACACCTGGTGATATGGCACAGCAGATGACTTAAAATTTAATGATAAAACTTTATTATCTGTGAAGTGCAAGAGATCTACAAACAACCTGCTAGAATTAATGAGAGTTCAGCAACATTGCTATCCACCAGTTCTACCTTCTAAAATCTAACATTTCTTTGCAGTCTTCCACATCATCAGTGATAAACTTAAAATTAGTAACAAAAATACCATTAAAAATTACAACAAAACTGAAAAGTCACTTAGTATAAATCTGACAAAAGATGTGACAAAAGACCAAAGAAATTAAAAGAAGTTACGAACAATTGTGAAGAACATAAAATAAGTCATATAACTAGAGATGTATGAAAATTGCATAAACATGATGATTTTTAACTAGAATTTCATATATATTCAATACAGTGACAGACAACATGGTAACGGTGTTTCAAAGAACTCGAACCATCTGGAAAGTTAAAGAAAGTTAAAAGAAAGGTAAAGAGGTGGAATTATGGACTTATCTTATTATTCAGCAAGATTTATTAAAACACTGTGCTGGTGGAGCAGTGCAGACATATTACTCCACTGGAATAAAATGGAAAACCCAAATTAGACCCACTCATATGTGAAAATTGATGAGTGACAAAAGAGGTATTAAAAACCAGTGGGAGACACTGTAACAAACATTGCTTGAAAAATGGCTGTTCACAGGGAAAATAAGATAGATAATATAGATCCCTAAGTTAAAAAGAGGACAGAGATTAGTTTCAGGTGAAAAAAAAGCCTAGATGCAAAAAGCTGAACTCAGGAACTTCCAGAAGAAAATATAGGAAAATATCTTTATTATGCTAAAAATGTCAAGAACTTCTTAAACAAGATACATAACTGTAAATGTATAAAATTAAAGGTTCATATGGTAAAAGAAATTTCAAAGAAATAAAAAGAAAAGCCACATTATTAGGAAAAATATTAACAATGACTATAGACAATAGATTACTATGCACAATGTATAATTTATACCTGCAAGTCGATCAGAAAAAAGAAAGAAAAACTGTGCCATAAAACATGGAAAAGGGGGCGCCTGGGCGGCTCAGTGGGTTAAAGTGTCTGCCTTCGGCTCAGGTCATGATCTCAGGGTCCTAGGATTGAGTCCTGCATTGGGCTCTCTGCTCAGCGGGGAGCCTGCTTCCTCCTCTCTCTCTGCCTGCCTCTCTGCCTACTTGTAATCTCTCTCTGTCAAATAAATAAATAAAAGGATGTAAACCAATAGTTCCACAAAGAACAAAAACAAATGTCTAACATGGAAACCTGCTGAACCTCACTACTTCTCAGGAAAATGACTATTAAAACAATGTGGTGTTTGACAGCCATCATATTGATAAAATTTAAAAACTTAAAAATCTAAAAATTTAAAATTTTAATTGCAAGTGTTTGGATGGATATGGATAAATGGGAACTCTTGCACTGGCATACAGGAGTATAAATTGGTAAAGCTATCTCGGAGAGCCATTTGGCAGTGTGTACAAAATTGTAATCCACCCAATTCCCAATCATTTAGGGAAAATGGACAAACTATTGTTAATCTTACAATGGAATACCTTCCAACAGTTAAAAAGAATCAACTAAATACAATCTTGAGTGAATATGCAAATGCAAAGAACATGTAAAAGATTCCTGTGATTTATTTTGAAATGAATTTAAAAATTAATATGGATTAATGGATAGAAAGATGAATACATGAAGAGATGTATGATAAAGAAAGTGTAGTAAAATGTTAATGATGAAGTCGAGGTCATAGTTGCATAGGTATTTGACTGAAAAATTCCTCCACTCTGCTGTATATTTGAAAATTTTCATAAAAAATTGTTGAAAAAAAGAACATGTTCAACATGACAACGTTTTATAAATATGAAAAAGTTATATTATTATTTGTTGGAAAACACATAAATAAGAAAAGTATAAAGACATTCATGGGAATAGCACACACCAGCCTCAGGATAATCATTATATTGAGAGAGGAAGGAGAGGAAAGGACTAGAAGATCATGAATCCTTGCATTAAAGAAAGAGAGAGAAATCTGAGACAAATAGAATAAAATAGCCCCACCATCAAAATTATCTTAAAAGGATTACAGTGACTAAAATGCCCGCTAAAAAAAAATCATTTCTATGATGTAATGCCTGTTGCATAAGTTTTTAAATACAACACAAAACCATATTTTGCATGTGGATATAAGCATATGTAATAAAGTAAAATAATACAAACATGAAGATGCTCATCAGATTAAAAAATCTCGGTTACCCCAGGGAAAGGAAAAAGCAAAATGGGTTAGGGAGTGGTAAAGGTCATTTCAAGTGAATTTGCAGCACTATAGTCCTCAAAACAATTTCACTTTTGACAAATCTGGGTAATAGAACACAGTTTTCCATGTTTTAAAATTTTCATGATACGTAATAAAAAAAAGAATCATAAATCTATGGAGTATAAAAGAATGACCCTACTTCTCAAGTCAGAAACAGCAACACAAAAGGAAAGACTCTCCCATGATGCATAGGAATTTGCTAGCCCATTTCAAGAATTCCTTTTCCGATTAGTCTATGATATTAGCTTAGATCATTGTTTATTAATGATTTTTTATTATATTCATTGGTTACTGTACATATACTATAACATCTGCTTTGTGGCCATTGTTTTATATATCTTCCATTGCATCCCCATAAAATTTAAAGAGTTGTTGCTTATTACTAGATACAACTATCTAACCACACTGAAGCTTCACCTGCATCATTCTGAACACTTCTTCCCTTTTATTACGGAGCTGAGATCACAAGAACTAAGAAACTCCCTGGGAAGGTTCATGTCCAAAAGGACTCTTTAATTCAGCATCTAGCAATGCACAATTGTTTAAGACAAGGGCACCTTTATTAGATTGAAATCAGAAGGTCTACAATGGTTACAAGAGAACTCTCCCAGGTCTGTATTTGACTTTACCAGCTAAGAAGAAATCCAACCCTGGAGTATGGGCATCCAGAGTGACTGGAGCAATGCAGAAGATTCTGGAACTGCAAACAGAAACTAGACAAATACAAAAGGGAACTGGATTTGTTATGGGACAAGAATGCCTAAAAGTCAGATTTCTGTTTCTTTAAGGTGGAACACTGGACTGAAACTCCCCTCAATGGGGCAAAGTGTTCTGTGGCTACACTCAGAGCAACTGGGTATAGAGATGAGAAAAAAAAGTCTTCAAAGGATCATTAAGCAGATGCCTAGTCATTTCCTTTCCCTTTTTTCCTTTCCATAGTACTATATAATTTTTTTCTGCTGAAAAAGCACATTCACAGCCATAACAAAGCCCTCCTCTAAATCCGTCCATCAATTTGAAATGGTTTCTACTTTACAATCTCAATCCACCCCACTTCTATCTCCTTAGAGGGAAAGTATAATGGAAGTGCAAAGTGCTAATAACATATACATCCTCAACTCTTTCACAGGGGTATTGTAAAGACTAATGAGTTATTGTTTGAAAAGACCTTTGTGGCTCTCCGATGAAAGGTGGAATATACATACAGTTTTGAATGTTTTATTTTGTTGTCATTGTTGGTGTTATAATTACAATAGTTGTATAGTCTGTGAGGCATACCGCCAACCAAGCATCGCCTTTTCTCTCCTTCCTTGTTGATGCTTGAAAAGTAAGCCTGTCTCCCTCAATAGGTCTTGGTGGTGTTAATCACTTTTTACTCTGCTGACAGACACCATGGACCAAACTTGGGATTATTTCATTTGCTGAAAGGCCAAATTCAACATTTTGGAAAATCCTCTGACCTTTATAACATTCCTCTTTCCCCTTACCCATCCCTAAACAGTGTCCCCTCAAGTGTGCTACACTTTCTATTTAAAGAGTTTGTCTAATCTGCTACAGTTGGTTGGGGAGATCTGGAAAGCCCTGGTAAGCCGCAGAGGAAGGTATATTCTGCCCCCTTTCAAAATGGAAGCTGGTTTTCTTTACAGGACTGTAACAAGGGATACGTGAGCTCAGAGGCATCACTCAAGGATAATTGTGCATAGGTCTTTGTTTATGTGCAAGCCAATTCCTCTAGGTCCTCTTTGACCCTGGGTTCTGGAGGGCTGTTTTGCATTTACTGAGCGGTACACCTTTTCGCTGATGCCCGCCTCTCTCTTGTTATGTATGGGCTGTCTCTGTCTAAAATCCCTTATGCTGATTTTCCAGACACGTTTATTTATGTTCACTCACTAATTGAAAATCTCATATTTGAAGTTATTATTCTGATTGATGTCTGTCATTTTGATCAAGCAGTAAGTAGCTCACAGATGCTTTGTTAGAACAATTTTACAAGTGAGTTTATCATCATGCCTTTCTCTCCTGACCTTCTCTATGGCTGGTAGCAAAAAAAAAGAAAAAAGAAAGAAAAAAAAAAACACAACTCAGTGGAGGCTCAGAAAGAGGAGTTGTTTGGCAAGCCTCCCGAATTCAAGTTTCATTGTGTCTTTACTACTGAAAACAATTCTTCTATTTCAGACATTGTTGACAGTAATGGAGAAGTGTAGCAGTCAGACTCAGTGCAAGGGAACGAAAGCCAATGGAATGCTGATCTCTCCCATGGGTCAGAACTACCTCTATGTCCCTGAGCCAAGCCCACTTTCCCACTGTCTTACACCAATAATCTTCTGGGGTTGAGGTGGGGGGTCAAGTTTAGTTGTACCTGCTGTTAAAAAATGCATTATGATGCACTCTTATTTCAAGCTCCCTGAGACAGTGTGAGCGTCTTCAATTAGCACATGCTACCCCGTACTTGGACACTACAGTGTTTGATGGTGTGGGATTAGAAGGTCATGCTGTTGCACAGAACGGTAAAAATATTCATGTCCAGGTTCGGTTCCGTCTTTCATAGCTCTGGGACAAGAGCAAGCCATTTTATCTCTCTGATTCTTAATTTTCTCCTTGGCAAAGTAAAGATTATCATGAGTGCTGTTTATTTCTACGTTAAAGATTACATCACTCAATTTTACTTTTTAAAAGTTACAGGAAAATGAGTTGTTTTTGTTACTGTTTAAACCCTTCATATGGAACAATCTCCAAAATGTATGTCAGATTATTATTAAAAATGAAAACACTGAAAAATGTTTGATTGTTCTCCGTGACAGGTGAAGTTCAGAGAAGTTTGAAATTCTGAGTTACTTTAGATGGGAAGGCCCTGCCGGGTGGAAAGGGACTCAGAAGAAAGAGGTGTGTGAAACTTTCAAGTACTTTGCACGCTTGCTAAGTCCTATCAACTTATTCATTTTGTCAGAAAAAATGTTTCCCGAAGTATGGAAGTTGCTCTACAACCAAATATATTCACATTCAAATAAATCTGGTTAACACTGCAAATGATATTCCTGCTTTGAAGATTAACAATACCCATTCTCATATTAAGTTCATTCCATCAAGAAGCTTATTTCAATTTATTTCATTCAAATTTTTCAAATGTATTTGAATCACAACTTTTTATTTATTGCAAAGATTCAGATCCCAAGAAACTATTACTTTCTCAAACAGTTTTAAAAACCCTGTATTAGACCATAGGCCTCTTGTGATTAGGTACTTTTGTCTACAGAATCATGAACCATTAGTGTTGGAAGGACTTTGAGCTCATTTAATCCAACCCTGCATCTAATTGCATGGATTTTTTTCTGTAGGAGGAATTCCTCTTAACACATGAGCACTCAGACTTTGCTTAAATATTTTCAAAAATCCTACCTCATGAAGCCAGAAAGACTAATGTGGGGAAGCTTTAATTTTTAGAAAGTGATTCAGATTGAGTGAAAATTTTGGTTTCCGATGACTTTTAACCAGTGACTAAAATTTCTCTTAGGGCTTTTCTTTCCACTCTTTCATTTATTTATTTAAAAAAATTACCAAAAGTCTTTTTTGTTTTTGACAGACACTTTTCTAGATACCGTGATATTTCATTGAATAAGACTGACAAAGACTCTACCCTCACCGAGCTTCCACTCTTTGTGTGAAAACAAACAAAGCAAGGAGATTAATACATAATACAACACCTCGAGGTGATATGTGATATGGAGAGAAGCAATGTTATAGATAGAAAAGGAGAGAGAGAGGGAGTATTGTCAGGGAAGTCCTCTCTGAACAGGAGATGTTTGAACAGACACCTTAAGAAAGGAAGAGGAGGGTGAGTGTTCCAGTAGGAATGGGGAGCAAGGCGTCAAGGGCATGGATAAGCCGGGTGAGTTGGAGGAGTAGCAGGAAGGCCCTTCGTGAAAAAAGGACAAGAAGGAGATCAGGTTGGACAGTTGTCAGAGACCATATGGCAGGGGTGTGGATACCAGGGTAAAGCCTGTGGGTTGTGTTCAAAGCGGGATGGAAGCCACTGTGGGATCCAGAGCAGATGGATGGTATTATTAGCATTACATTTTCGAAGGGATCACTTTGGCTGCCATGTGGAGAATAGACTGTGAGGTCAAGAGTAGAAGCAGGGAGACAAGAGACCAGTGCACTGGGTGAATACGCTACCTCCTTAGTGATCTGTTGCCCATCATCTGGGCCCATGTTCCCCTGTACACCCTTCTGCTGGAGCCCAGTGATTTCCAGTGAACTCGGTTGCTTACAAACCCATCTTCACCACTCCTGATAGACCATCAGCTCTGGAGAGGCAAAGACCATGATTCCATTTTCTTCCTATCCCTAGAGCCAACTGCAGTGTTGCACACATACAAACTTAAATAAAGTCAGGCAGAATTTCTCTACTCTTTCTTGCTAGTGTCAACCTTAATTAAAGGTCTGCATTTGAAGACAGCTATGTTAATTTCTTTATCTAAAAGTCACTTCAGGTTCGTCTCCCCTTTCCACATCTGTCTCCCCATTTTCACCTACCAGGTGAAGTGTACGCTCTCTTACAAGGCCATTCTTAACTTTGCCCATGTTACCTGTGTTGCCAAAGCATTTCCTTACTTTATTTATAGTTTGTCTTCTCAGGAATTACAGTTTTAACTGTTCTTCTCCAGAGTCTGTGGTATAGAAGAGGCGTACACGTATCCCTTATCCTCAGACCATAGTGACTAACCTAAATAAGTAATTAAGCGATGTTTACAAGCAAAGGAATTTGAAAAATGTGAGCAGTATGCACAATTTCAGATTAGGGTTCTTTAATAAATAGTTCTCTTCTAATTTTGGAAGGTCAGATAATACTACAGTGTTCCACAATAGTATTCTGAAAAAAAAATGGGAGCACCTGTCAATCTACCTAAATGAGGAGGCAAAAGTATAACAAAGACTTTTTAATATAACTAAGATTTTGTGGGGTATGAAGAGAGGAAACACACTGTGTGGTATTTCATAAATTTGGTATAGCTTGGAAAAAAGTCCCTCCAAATATAGACTTATTGGACTTAACACAGTCCCCTTATTCGTGGTTTCACTTTCCACATTTTTAGTTATCTGCAGTCAACTGCCGTCTGGAAGCAGATGATCCTCCTTCCAACACACCATCAGAAAGTCTATAGCACCCTAAGGCTGGGTCACAATGCCTACATCATTCACCTCCTTTCATCCCGTCACTAGGCATTTTATCATCATACATCATCACAAGAAGGGTGAGTATGGTACAATAAGATATTTTGAGAGAGAGACCACATTCACATAATTTTTACTATAGTATATTGTTAATAATTGTTCTATTTTATGATTACTGTTAATCTCTTACTGTGAACTTTATCACAAGTGTGTATATATAGGAAAAAGCCAGTATGTACAGGGTTCAATAGTATCCATGGTTTCAGGCATCTATTGGGGATCTTGGAAGATATCCCTCATGGATGAAGAAGAAATATTATACTTCCTGGAGAATAAATAGTTTTAGTTCCAGAATCAGATTTATTTGATTTAGATAAGTGGAAGTGTGATGAGTGAGGTCCAAAGTAAGATCAGAGAGGCTATAAATAGTGTTTCACATTTTGAGAACTCTAAATCAGAATTACTAAAAATTAGTTTAAAAAAATGAAAGGAAGGAAGGAAGGGAGAAAGGAAGAAGAAAAAGAAAGAAAGAAAGAAAAAAGAAAGAAAGAAAGAAAGAAAAGAAAGAAGGAAGGAAGGAAGGAAGAAAGAAAAAGAAAAACCTTTTAAAACATGGGTTCAAACATGAAGGATTTTCATTCAGTAACTTAGCTTTATGAAATTTTGGAGATTGTTCAAAAACTAGATGTTTTGAACAGGAAAGGTATTGTCTAAGAAAAAAATAATAAGAAACATTATCAATACATATATCAATATGTATCAATAATATTTGTAGTTGCGTTTAACGAGATTCTAAATCCACTGGCTGATTAACCCCAACCATTTCTTGGCGTTTATTTAAAAAAAATTTTTTTTATTATTATTTCTCAGGGTAAAACCAAGCTGAGCTTTTAAGCCAGTCAAGGGAAAGTATATTATTTCCATCCTCTTTTTAAACACTCTATAAAGAACTCTCTCGTTCATAATAGCTTTGTTTACTGCGTAGTACAGCATGTTCTAATTATCACCCCTGCCTCACTAACCACCACACGGCTTATGTTCCCACACTCATCAGTTATTTTTATGTCTCCTGCAGAAATGAAGAGAACATTAATAAGAATAATACTTGGGGAATAACATCTTTGATAAAACCCGGGGAAAAAAATGTGTCGAATAGTACAGAAAATCAGAGCATTTCAGTTAAATTGAAGTGACCCGTTGCCAACAGCATACTTTCTTTTCTGTTTTCATTTGTGATTTGCCATCAGTCCCTAATATGATTCTTTCCCTCTTTTCTCTAATAATTTATTTGATTATTATTTGATTTTGCTGTTTATTTTTCCCTGTCACTGACTTTGCTTCATTCTTTTCCAATCTTTCTTATTCTTTCTGTATTATGAAGTTCTCTCTTACTTCCATTTTTCTTTTGCTTTATATTCTTCTCATTTCCTCCTTTACTCTTTTTATCTCCCTCCTTTTCCTCTCTCCTTCTATCTTCTACTTATAATAACTTCTCTAGTAATGCACAGAAAATATCTTTTTATACCCTTGACTGGCAAGAATGTATATACATATATATTGATATGGGAATTAATACATTTTCAACCCAAGAAATGGGACCGGTGGGAATGTCAAATAGAACATTAAAATGTTTTAAAGTCACCACATAAGCTGAGTAAGGCTTAAATAATATTTGCATGGCAAAGAGTCTAAATAAAGGAGCAAGAACAACTAAGTAATAGAAAGAGATAATAGCTATAAAGGTGATTCTTACAAAAAAAATCTTGGCAGAGAATTGCAAGAGTCTTTCCAATCTTTAAAAGGTGGAGTCAATATGCTTTTTTCACACCATATTTCTTAACATTTAAAAATAGGTAAGTGAGCGAATATTTCTCATGAGGCTGAGGAGGCAACAGGTCTCCCCTCATTAAAGACCACGTTTGCTGTGCTGTTGATTTCACCATTCAAATAGTGGTTACTGTTTGTAGGAATCTTTTCTCGGCTAGAAACCTTAAATGGATAGGAAAGAAAAAAACCACACACACACACAAGAGGGGAAGATTGCTAATTAAAAGGGAAAGAAGCAGCAAAGCAAGATACAGCAGACCGTGGATACAAACATTTTCAGCGATGACTCAGGAGCACGTTTGGATAGATTACGTCAACCCTTCTCTCAATAGTTGAATATAATCATCCCTGTGAACTGATTGAAGTTTGAAAAAATAGCAACTAAGACTTCTTTCACATGCTTATAATCAGCTCTTGGAAATATTCCACTTCAGATAAAATGGTTACCAAAAGAACATTGGTATGTATGATGCAGAAATATTTCAGATGCATACATACGGATGAATTGCATTTAGGGCTCAACTGCCCCAGAAGCCACTTATCCGAGCCCCTGAAAGGGCAGCTGCATTGCTGGAGTGGACAGCTAGTCCAGTGGTGCCTTCATCCTCTTCTCCCGTGGCCAAGTCCGGCTCCAGATCCAGCCCTGCTTCCCAAGGCTCATGGTGTCTTTAGCCTCTTCGTTCCTCCCTCCCAAGTGAGCATTCCTTGAACAAAGTTATTGTGATACAAATGAAGAGAAAAGAGTGAGCAGCCTCTTCCTACCTCCTAGGCTATCCCTGGCCCAAACAGCCACCATTTTGCTTTGCTTCCCAGTAGCACCTGTCTCCGAAGAGACCTACTGTGGACCTCAAGGAGGTGTAGTGTAAACAGACAGACCACAGACTATAGCCTCCCACAGTGCAAACAGTGGGTGGGTGGTTCACAGTTTAAGCACAAAACTAAACAAAAGCAATATTGAGCTTTGATTTGAAAAAGGTATTATGGCGCCTAAGCCCCAATGGTCTGAGGAGACAAAAGGAAACTGAGGTCTTCAGAAAGCCCACTAACCAGGCCACCAGCCTGGCCTGGCTTCCAGGCAAGAACAGGTTTATTCCCAACTGTACCTGTGGCAAGTGAAACTCTCAGACCTTGTTTCCAGAACACACACTCAGCACAGCAAAACCAAGCAACAGCCAATATTCAGGAGACAGGAAGAGAGTCACCATCTAGCTACACTCATGCCTTGCCAGGTATTTCTCTGTGGGTGCTGGAGAGGGATATGCTCAATTCCAAGTTAGGATGGGTAGCTTAAGAAGGGGGTAGGGCTAAGTGGGTGTGGAATAGAGCTAAAACCAGTCCTATAGCTGAGGACTAAAGAGAGTGAGCTATTAATGACATGGGATTTATAAGGGAATCAGCACCTAAGTCTGGTTGTCACAAAGGAGATCTGGGACATGTTTACTTGGGGGAGAAGGACACTGCAGAGATGGGAAGTGTAAAGGAGCGAGACATGGGCCTAACAGTTTCATCCGGGACCTTGGCTTTTGTGCCTGGGCCTGGATGCATAATTCCAAGTTCCAACAGATTTAAGCCAGCGTAGAAGCACAGGAAGCCGTTGAAACATGACTTAGAATTCTTTTCAAGCATTCCTTAGAACTGAATCTGTTGTTCTGAGTGCCAGTGGATGACAAAGACTGGAGAAAAATGCAGAAATGCCCAGGGTCCTCCCTTGTAACGTGTGGTATGAAAAAGACAAGCTCCATACCACACCCATAGCTTCCTCTTCCCGTCCTAGCTTGAAGCAAGAGTCCGTATCAGGTCCCACGCTAGATTTCCTGCCCTTTCCCAAATTAAGACACTAGAGAAGAAGCTTGTTGTTGCCATGGTTACACAAAAGCTACTGCATCAACACAGTTGTGTTCCTTTGAAAACATCCTCAACTGTGACCCTTCGGACTGGTTTGCAGACAAATCTATAGCACCTCAAAGACATTTATGGAGAAGAAAATGTTTGTGTGTTTGAAGTGTTCCTTTGCTCTGCTTTGTGTTGGCAAAGAAAACCATTTCCTGGTTGTACACGCAGAAATGGAAGGTTTCTCTTGCCACGGAATCCAGGTGTTAGTCTGGCAAAGCTCAGCACCTGCCCCTTTGGCCAGTGGCTGGTATGTTGAGGGAAGTGCACGCTGCTTAGCCCAGATCTGCTTGTTCCTGCCCACCCTCAATGGTTAAGACCATTAATGACATCATTGCCCTCTTTCTTCTATCTTCCACCTGATCAAAATCATTTTTTGACCTATGAGACTCTCACTCCTTGCGAATGCTAGGACAAGCAATTCTCATGCTAAAAAGTCAAAGGATAATCCATTCTGGTATCTTAAATTAAAGGGCTTATCAGGAAACATTTTCAGGGTTTATTTTCAAAAGGAAATAAATGCATCCTCTATAATTTCATATACTTTATATAAATATACAGAATAACCTTCAGTTCACTCCATACATATGCAAAAACAGTCATTTGTAAAAAATATTTTTTTCCTCTCCTGTTAAATAGAATTCAGTTGCTTTAGGTTTTTCCCCTTTCTCTCCTCAGGTCTTGCTGTCAGCTGTTACTATCAGCAATGATTAAACATAAGCAAGCATTGTGATTCATCAAGAACTGATAGACTCATCACTGATGTAAACATTCTTTAGTCCCAAGGTCAGATCAGGTAGGGAGCCAGGACCATTTCACACACAGATGTATGAACCTGAGTTTATATAAATCCATCTATTGTCGTATCATTCCTGAACCGTACACACAGACACACACGGACACACGCATATGCATCTAAACCGCCATTTTAGGAAACATAGAGGCTTGGAAAGAAATTATTATTCAGTTAGGTATAAAAATGTTTGCATTTCTAACTTCTTAGAACTTCAAAAAAGGGACTCTGAAAGTGGTAGTTGACCCAAGTAATTCAGCCTGCTAGCTCACCGGCTTCCGGGAGCTCATATGGCAATCTCCCAGCCAGAGCACGGGGGTATTACATGCTGCCTCCAAATATGCATGCAAAAAACTTACAGCCCAATGAGATACATAGAAAAATATTTTCTCTTCAACATTAGAGAACAGAAGAGAGCTGGTCTTGGAGCCATATATTGCAAAGCTCAAACCTATGCAAATCTGCATAAGGAAACCAAGGCAGTTTAAAATTCTTCTCTGACTTCCTTCACCCTCTGCCTCTCAAACTTCCAACATGAGAGATACAGAATTTCTTTTCTTTCTTTCTTTCTTTCTTTCTTTCTTTCTTTCTTTCTTTCTTTCTTTCTTTTTTTTAAGATTTTATTTATTTATTTGACAGAGAAAGATACAGCGGAAGAGGGAACACCAGCAGGGGGAGTGGGAGAGGGAGAAGCAGGCTTCCCGCAGAGCAGGGAGCCCAATGTGGGGCTAGATCACAGGACCCTGGAATCATGACCTGAGCCGAAGGCAGACGCTAAACGACTGAGCCACCCAGGCGCCCCAAGAGATACAGAATTTCTGTGTACTTTTCAATACTGGGCATCCTTTTGAAACTCTTTCTTTCCTTAATTTCTGTGACTCGCTGAGCACTCCAAATTCACTTCTTACTCTTTCTTCTCCTCCTATGGTAGGTATATTTTATATATGCTCTGAGTACTGGGTTCCTCTTGCTGCTGTAGACATTTACCACATACTTGGTTTAAAACAAGAGTAATTTACTCTCTTACAGTCCTGGAGGCCAAAAGCCCCAGATCAGTTTTCACTGGGCTGAATTCGAGGTATGGGCAGAGCTGGTTCTTTCTGGAGGCTCTGGGAACGAATCTGTTCTTTGATTCTTCCGTTTTCTAGAGGCCGCCAGCATTCCCTGGCCCCTGTGGCTGCAATCACTCCATTCTTTGCTTTCCTTGTCAAGTGGCTTCCCTTCTTCTGTAAGCAAACCTCCTTCTGCTATTCCCTTACAAGGGCACTTGTGCCTACGTTTACAGCCCAACAGGATCATCTCCCCTCCACAAGAACCTGAACGTAATCCAATCTACAGATCCCTTTGCCGGAGAAGGTGACCTTCATGGATTACAAGGACTAGGACATGGTTATCTTTGGGGGCATTGTTCACCCTATCACACCCTGCTTTTTCAGCTCTTTTGTTTTTATCCTTTTGTGGTAATACTGTAACCGCACTCCAACTGTCTTAAGGGTTAACTTGCTTCAAGCTTTCGGACCTAACTACTGGCTTGCTGACCTAACTCCCGTGGTCTATAGCAGAACTAACCTACTCTCCTTAAGATTTGCAGACCACTGGCCTAGAGGAGCGAAGGACCAAACTTTCCCAAGAAGATAAGGCGTGACCGCATTCAAAAACAGCCATTCCCTGATTCCAGCAAGTCTGGTCAGGTTCCTGTCAACCTACAACTAATCACCTGAGCACCAGCTTCTCCTGCATATAGCCCCCGTCTTTTCCCTCTCTTTCCCCCTCTCAAACCCTCCGGCTTCACCTGGACAGGGAAGATGGTCTCTGAAACGTTAGTCCACCACCTTCCCAGGTTGCTGCTCCCTGAGTAAAGCAACTTTCCTTTCCCACCCTCATTTGTCTCCCGAGCGTTGATTTCTTTTCTTTTTTTTTTTAAATTTTATTTTTATTCTTTGCCCAAGGGGTACAGGTCTGTGAATCATCAGGCTTACATCTTTCACAGCATTCACCAAAGCACAAACCCTCCCCAATGTCCATACTGAGCGTTGATTTCTGAGTGGCAAGCAGCCAAACCTGAGTTCAGAACTGGCTCTCTGTCCAGTAACAATATCTTCTCGACCCCATTGCCTTCTTTATTGAAGAGATGGTATTCTAAATCTCCAGTGGAAATCTGAGATTTAACATCCGAACTTGAATTTCCAAGTAGCTGTTGCACACTTCCACTCAGATGGTATACTCAAAGCAAACTGAAAATGCCTGCGATTTAACTCAAAGACTCCTGCCTCTCTTCAGAGACATAAATAAGTATCCCTCATTGTCATGAGTACCCATATTTGAACCTGCAGTAACACTGACTGAGACCTTTCCCACCTGCCCATAATGTCCCTCGCTTGTCTAGGAAGTCTTCCTTTGATGTTTTGGGTTTTTGTTTGTTTGTTTGTTTGCTTTTATGCTCTCCTTTTTGTCTTTCTAAAACCTGCCACAGCAGACATTACATTATTTTACTGAACTCCCCGGCTCCCTTTCTCTCCCTATCCCAGTTTACCACGTATTTTGCTTCCGGTACAGTCATTCTTCCAAACTACTTTGGTTAGTGTCATTCTCTTCCTCAGAACATCCAATGGGCTTCCCAATGCCCTGAGTCTGTGTTGTTACATCTTCATCAAGCTAAAGTAGCCCCAGCTTTTTTCAGATGCACACCATTTTCTCTCGGATGATAATTTCTACGTGTTAGAACCAAGCCTCCTCGTCTCCCCTTTGTGGATTTACTGATGTGATTCTTTCACCTTGAGATGCCTCCTCATCCACGATGCCATCCTGTTCACTCAAGTCAGCTACCTCTTTTCTTAAAGTCAAGATTATTTTATGATAGGTCTCCTGTGTCTGTGTATAGGACTTTCAGGTATTCAGAAAATGCTCGTTAAATAGATTAACCAACTTTTGCAGAAAGGAAGGAAATAAGTACGGTGTGATTCACAAAACCTTTTACTCTTTCAAAATTTTGCAGTGTGTGTCTTTTTGAAGAAGCCAGATGTCATGTTCTCACAGGAATATTGAAAAATTCTCTCACGTGACTTTTTTAAATTATATTTTAATTTCCTTGGGCATCAGTTTCTCAACTTACCTTGGTCCTGCATTACACAAGCAGGACAGAAACTTTTAAAAAAATGAAAGTTCTGCCTTTCTTTTCTTTTGCACATCATTTGAGTTTGATGGATACCAAGAGACATATATCAGATCCTGAACAGGATCCCATTGAGAGTTCCCATGGCACTTCAGTCACTTAGTCATGATCTATGCTCTCAACAGTTGAAGATAATGACTTCAGGAACAATCTTTCATGGGTTTCATATTAAATGAGACGAAAGTGCAGGCACGGCATTAAAGCACCTTGTTATTTGCAGAGTACTTAGAGTAACCTTAAATATGGAGATGATCAAATTTCATGACCTTTAGTTTTAATTCTTCCATCAAATCTTCGTGTGCAATTCCTCTTTTTAATAAAGATGTGTGTGTGTGTGTGTTTCTGCCTAAATCAACCTAGACACTTAATACAACATTAACACTTTAGAGCTAAATATGGAAGCCAGGAAATGACAATATAAATACGCTTATTTTTATTGGAAGCTTATCTAGATTGCCTTCGTGACTGTATACTTTTAAGAGACTGTTATTTTTAAAGTGTGCTAGGGGCACATTATACTGTTAAGAGCCTCCACCTTTGATTTTCTTTCTACTGATTTGCATATTTCAATTCATAATAAAATGCAGAGCTCATTAAGTTCTATTTTTGACAAGATGTTTTCCTTTTAACATGAGTCACTAATAGAAAACTCTCCTGTGACAACAATGGAAAAACTTTCTCCAGAGTATAAAAGAGTCCCCAAAAGATGGTGGAAGCGTTTGAAAAGAATGGCGACTAAGGGAGTGAATATGTGCCTGTTTGCCCAGAAAGAGCCACATGTCCCTGCTAAAACCTATCAACATGAAGCAAATGAGCATGTATCACATCAGCTAAGCTAATACCTGTAGGTCTTCTTAGAATCAACAGGAGAAAGTATCATGCCAGGTGCCTGAGGAAAGCAGTATTACACAATCTCCATTCCCAGTGAAAACCTGGAAATGTGACCTTCCCTAGGAAAATACTGGAATGAGTAACATCTTGTGTTTGAGGACCTTTCTGACTAAATCCCCTATTTTATAGAATTCACATACTGCCTGCTATACGTGGACTCTACAACAGCACTCTAGTTTGTACAGGTGTGAATTCAGAGAGAGAGAGAGAGAATATGAAATAGAGAGAGGAAGAGAAGGAACAGTAAACCTGAGGTGACCTAAATAATAAATATTTTTTCTAAATCTTTTAAAGTGGAAACTAGTTTGGCTACCTTCTTGACTTTTAAATAAGATCCAGGCAAAGCTCTCAAAGGTCAAATGTCCCATGTTTTTTTGTGTGATGTGGCTCATTGTTCCCCTCTCCATTTTGTGCTGCTGTCAGAGATAACCTGATGTATGTGTTTTATTACCAGGCTTCCTCTAAGTAAATTAATGGTGGGAGAGCATAGGCTGTGTGTACTAGCTCATGAAGCCCCTGGTCGTTCTGAGAGAGCCATTCCAGTATGCATTCCATTACATACAGACCTTAACAAACACCATTATTAATTCCCCTCAGAAGTGTGCTTGTGATTTTTTTCATACTTATTTGTATATTTTTCTAAGTGTTCTTACGTTCTTTTCATATTCGTTTTCTTGTTTTGCTATTAAAAATGTAAGTTCCTTGAGGGAAATCATTGTATCCTGCATGCCTTTTGCTATTTTGAGCTTTACCAGTAAAGGGTAGAACAAATATATCCTTTGCATGCAATGAATGTTATTGACTGACTGGCAAGCATTTATTTCATGAATAAAAATGTCACATTCAGAAACAGATTTGGAAAGACTCTGAAGATTACTCCTGAAACTTGGCAACTCCTCCAAGCAAGTACAGTCATGTCTGTAGGACTATAGGTACACAGCTAATAAACTGCCCAACTCCTGTGCAGTTTAAAGATATTCCGAAGACTGGTTCTCTTTGGGTCACCACACTTGCCAGTTTGGACTTTTGAAACCTACTAATATGGGCTGACATAACAAATTAGCAACAAGAAAAGTTCACGGAAGGACAAGTGTGAGAAAGTGTGCCAAATATATTAGCATTCGGTTTGCAACCTTGTCTCCAGTTTGTGTGAAGTTGATGGTTTGAGGTTACGCTTTCATTAAAAATTGACAACATTTTAAATGCTAATCAAAACTGCTTGTCCTTTCTACTTCTATTTATCTTGGAAGGAGAAAAAAAGAGAGAGAGAAAGAAAAAAAAACATGGCTTGCTTTGAACTGCAACAAATATTCTCTCTTCACTGCCCCCAGACCCCTTGCCTCATCCTGTGTAGGACAGATAAGAGCTATGCAGACTGAGTGTCAGGACCTCTGCCTGAAGTGTGAAGGCGCCACAACACTGAGTTAAGAGATGTGTGTTTGGGAGAAGAGAGACTGTGTGTGTGTGTGTGTGTGTGTGTGTGTGTGTGTGTGTGTGAGTGTGTGTGTGAGTGTGTGTGTGCGCACGTGTGTGTGTGTGTGAGTGTATGCACATATGCATAAGGATGGCCTTCTCTTATGAGTCTTTAATGAATGTTCGGAAAGAATGGTGGAGTTTAGAGTTGGTTTTGTAGTGGGTAAAAGGGAAAAGAAATATATTTTTAGAAGAGAAGGGCTGTGTGCTAGATGAGGGGAAAAAAAGAACTTATAAAATTAAAAAGAAAAAAAAATCTGTAGATGGCAAAACGTGATCAGTGAGGAGCCTTCAGAGATGGTATATACTTCATTTCAGACCATTCTTAGGAAGGGCTGATGGGAGTGAAGGAAAGTGTGTGGCTCAAATTCCATTTTTCCTCCCTAGTTTTACTGAGATAGAATCAACATATAACATTGTGTTAATTTAAAGTGTACAATGTGTTGATTTCGTGCATTTATATATTTGCAAAATGATCACCACTATAATCTTAACGAACACCTCCATCTCATCACATAATTCACATTTCCTTTTTTTATGGTGAGAACATTTAAGACTTATTATCTTAGCAACATTCAAATATATGAATCAGTGCTATTTATCACCATGCTATGCTTATTAATCTTGTAACTAGCAGTATATACGCTTTGACCAGAATCTCTCCATTTCCACCACACCCCAGCCCTTGGTAACCGTCTTTCTACTCTCTGTTTCTCTAGGTTCAGCCTTTTTGGGATTCCACATATAAATGATATCACACAGTATTTGTCTTTCTCTATCTGACTTATTTCACTTAGCATAATGCCCTTATTGCTCATCCAAGTTGTTGCAAGTGGCAAGATTTTGTTTTTCCCGTGGCTATACAATATTGCACATACCACATTTTCTTTATCCATCCTCCTATTGACTCACACTTAGGTCGCTTTA
The DNA here is from genome assembly GCA_002007465.1 of Ailurus styani. Taxonomy (NCBI): domain Eukaryota; kingdom Metazoa; phylum Chordata; class Mammalia; order Carnivora; family Ailuridae; genus Ailurus; species Ailurus styani. Next base: position 383,035 of record LNAC01000800.1, on the reverse strand, counting down.
TCTTTGCTATTGCAAGTAATGCTATAGTGAACGGGGGGGGGTGTGCAGATATAAGTTGTATGTGCACAGAGATGTATTTTCCAGTGTTCAGTAAGGAATTACTTTCTTTTGACTCACTGTTTTCTGGATTTTCAGGAGGAGGGTAAAACACAATTCAAAGAAGAAAACATTTCTGGGCTTAGTATATACCAAAAGATGGCCTGTATTTATAAAAAAAAATTACTCAAGGTGCCTGGGTGGCTCAGTGGGTTTAAGCCTCTGCTTTCGGCTCAGGTCATGATCTCAGCGTCCTGGGATCGAGGCCCGCATCGGGCTCTCTGCTCAGCAGGGAGCCTGCTTCCTCCTCTCTCTCTCTGCCTGCCTCTCTGCCTACTTGTGATCTCTCTCTGTGTGTCAAATAAATAAATAAATAAATCTTTAAAAAAAAATTACTCAGGGTTTTTTTTTTTTTGGTGAAATCAACTTAGAAAACTATGTATTTCTTACTAAATTAAAGTCTCATTGGATCAGAGCTGAATTGTGTTTGTGTGTCCGCACGTGTCTGTGTATACACGTATGCATTTGTTTGTGTGTATATGTCAATAGAGCTTAGTAACTTATAATTAAGAGGATTAAGTCTGGAATAGTTCTCCTCAATGCAGATCTATGGTCTAACTCCGTGCTTCATTTAAGAAATGGGTCCCTATTTGCATTCTGAACAAAGTCACTCAGTGCTGGGTTGGACTGTCCAACAAATATCAGAAATATCCTGACTAGGATATTTAGCTGAGACTAGCAATACATCAACGTGGAAAGATTTTATCATCGTTCTTCTTCTTCCCTTCTTTCTCCCTCTCCCCTTCTCCTTCCTTCTCCTTCTCTTTCTTCTTCTTCCTCCTCTGCTTTGTCTTCTTCATTTCCTCTGTCTTCATCATCATCACATGCTCCCTTGAGGTTAGCATGTTTCACCTCATTTCCTCACTCCGACAACCCGAAAACGTAAGTGCCATTATTATCTTTATGCCACAATGCAAACTGGGGCTTTGAAGGTTAAGTCATCTCTCCAGTAAGGGCTGTGCTAGAACGTAAAACCAGGTATGGATGACAATAATGCAAAAATTCCCAACTGTCGAACTAAACCTGAACATTCCTTAGTAACCCATTACTGATCTTTATTCGGAAACGAATCTTTGTCTCTGTATCTATTTATATTTTTAATGAATAGCAGTAGTTGGGATAATGAGTTCCGTAAGTTTATCCCCCACTGTGTTAAAAAATAGTTCTTTCCATTCATCCTAAATCCTCCTTTTTCAAGCTTCAAAGGGGGCCCTTTGTTCTGGAATTTGATGAATAAGTCCATCTCAATCCTCTCTCTATTCTTTTCAATTTTATAGACTTGTAGACTTTGAGTCTATTCAGCTTTGATTTTTACAGACTGAAAAACCTGATTATACGATGCCCTCAAAGAAAATATTTTCCTTCATTTGGTCGCTTTCGTTGCGCTATTCTCCAAACTTTCTCTATCTCTGAAACAAAAGGCATTAGATATAACACAACCAAGCAAAACATGGCTAATTCCGGAAGGGGAACCTGGCCAAGTGGACTGGGCTGAGCTTCCATCTCACTAGTCCAGTGACCCATTGTCGTAGCTGACTTCAACTCATGCCTGCATAGGTAGAATGATTTGAGTGGCAGGGAATTATCCAGTGCACCACTCTTCCCCAATACCCCCTACCCCTGATTCTGAAATCATGCTTATAAGTTGTTGATCTAGTTCAAATAGATCTATTACAAGTGAACCATGAGATGGGCCATGTATCACTGTTTTGTTTTGTTTTTAATCAGTAAAATCTCAACATGATTTTGAATTCCTGGAGCTGGAGCCCTGAGTTGCATTGTAGTAGGGAGAGGGGACAATACATTAGGAGATCATGGGCCTGCCTGGAAATTGGATGGGAGAAAAAACTCCACTGGGTCTTCTGGAAATAAGACAGTGGCATAAAGCTATTAAATTTGACAGGCAGTGGAAGGTTTGCCAGGAGCAGGGTAAACGTCAGTAAAGGTAAAGGTAGAGGTAAGGGTAAAGGCAGAGTCTACACAAGACTTATATCGTCTTTCCCTCCAAGGCAGCCGAAGGTGCAAATATTCTTTCTAGATTTGCTTCCATGTTTGTATGCTGATATCCACTGTACTAGGCTTAAAATCGTCCATGCTTGAGTTTTCTTAGCTCAAAGACCATCTGATACCTGGATTTGTATGAGGAAAACAGCTTGGAAAAATTACTGGGAGGTGCTTTGCATCAATAAATGCAATTTATATGCTAAATAATCACATCAAATAGATAAAGTCTCCTTCCACTTTCTCAATTCTATTATAATGTTTAAATTTCAGAACCCCAAATATAGTGAAATATACTTTTTAGTGTTTGTAAGGAGGGCTTAGAAACATTACATGGATTCTTTTCCTGGCATTATAATTGCAACAACAAGCTTGTGCTGTTATAATCACCTTTTACCCTTCTCAATGACATGGTGCGTGCTATCATTTCATTAATATAATTTTATAGATAGAGAAACTCGGGATACTGAGAGGTGAAGCCATTTTCCCAAGGTCACATTGTCAGTGCTGGGAGTAGAGCTAAGCAAAGACAACTAATTCTTAATTCAAAGAATACTATTTAAGCTGATGAGATATTCCTGTGATCGATAAAATGGGGGCCCAGGCTGAATGTGGACAACCAGAGTGTCATGCCAAGATAGAAGTGAGAGATACAGCAGCGGAAATTTCCTGCTGCTCATGAAAATAATGGAGGGCAACATCAGCATATTCTGTAACTGGAAACTGTTCAATTAAGTATTCATTTCATTTCACAGTCATTTTTGAAAAATAAATCCATGTTTCTTTATACCTTTAAGCTCAGTAGTTTTATGCATTAGGTTGACGTGCATAACAAAATGTGGACTATTTTTTAAATTGCCAGATAAGAGCTAGTACGTCGTTACTATTTATACATTGAAGTTGTAACAATCATGTGCTTTTAATTCATTTCACCTTCAAAGATCCGAATGTTTCCAGTTTGTAATATATCGCAGGATGTATTAGGTACACTGAGTCTGTCTGATTCACAGCTTTCTAATCGGCTATTTAGAGTTTAGACCAAGCAGAAAATCAATGTATTCAAAATGTAGTAGCTCTCTTGTTAACTCTAGTCATTTGCTTAAAGAGTAATGTCAAGCTGATAATTGAAATATGGCTTAAACCGTGCATTTTAATTCAAAAGAAAAAATGTTTGAAATATTACTCATTTGATCTTTTCCTACTCCAACCCCAAAGGGCATATTTTGCTTGCCTAGCTGCACAGTTGCACTCAGGGATAGCTAGTCCTTACACAAATGCCTGCTGTTGTCTTCTAGAAAGACCAGTGATTTGACTCTCCGGTAACTCTGGTTTATATTCTGCTGGTGGGTGGCCAAGTTGCCACGCCGACTTTATGGAGGTAGGTCCCACCCTTTGCAAGGATGCTTTAGTTTTTTTGCTGTATTAAGGAGCACGGTGTCATTTGCTGTTGGGTGGTAACATGCGGTCTTGTGTTCGAATTTAACACTCCACATTTAGAGACTTGACCTGATCTTTGAAGTGCAATCTATGTGTAGAAATAGAGATAATGTAATGCGTGTTAGTTAAACAGCCAATCCTGTACCAGACAGTCAGTTTAACTCTGCCAGCACCAACCATGATTCTTCCAAAACAACTTACCTAAATAACCTCGCAGAAGTTTGCACTCTCTGCTTGCAATTTCGAGTATACTTTTGATTTTGGTTGACACTGTGTCTCCTGGATAGCAATCTCTAAGACCCCAAATAAATGGTTGCTTTACAACCTCATCTTCTTGGTCGACAATGCTCAGGGGTTGTTTTATAAAGACTTGATCCCAAAACAACATGATGGTGTGTAGGCGACAGCTGATCTTTGAGGTCTCTTCCAATCTTGAGATTAGGGTAGGTGGTGCCTGTGTTCTGTCTTCTCCTACTGTCTTGTGCTTGTTATGAATTTGTGCTTTACCATCTTTTATTAAAAATCTTGGTGCCCAGTATAGTGCCTTATACATAACAGGTACACAATAAGTGTTTATTGCCCTGATGATTGAAATAGAAGGGGTGGGAAAGCAGATGTACTGATTGCCAGAGAATGAATAAAGTCCTGGAGAGACTGTGAGCTACATCACAATTTATTTTTAGATAAGTTCCTGCTCCTGGTCTAGTAGACATATAAGCACAATTGCTTATTCCTAGACTCTGTTCAGATTTGTGTTAATTCTTTCAGATGTTGAATGTCAGCTATCTCTATAATCAAACAGGAAAGCCCTTAATGTGTTGATCTTTCAACAATATACAGTAGGGCTAAGAAGTAAAGGGGAAAAAATGCACCCTGTTGAATTTGCAGGAAGCCAAAGATGACAGAACTTAAGTATCACATATGGGATATGATTAAAATTTATTGAAGTGAAAATTTCCTTTCCTGTTCAGTGGGTCATTAGATCTGTACTCTGTAAAAAAGTATAAAATGAAAACTAAACTACCCTCCTGGTCCTCTCTCAGCTTTAAGCATATCCCTTCCAAAACTTACTTTTCTTTGAGGACAGAGAAAGGACATACTGAAGAAGGAAAGTGAACCAATCAAGAAAAGAGCTTTCTTCACAGGCCTAATTTATGATAGTTCTCAACAAGAGGCGATTTTGTCTCCTGAAGATATTTGGCAATATCTGGACATATCATTGATTGCTAAGCTTGGGGATAGGCATGCTGCTGGTGTCTCATGCACAGAGGACAGGGATGCTCTTTAATGTCCTAGAATGTACAGGAAAACTCCATTCAACACAAAATCATCCAGCATTAAAAGTCAATTGCGCTGAGTCAGGAAATCCCGGGTTCTAACTATGAATGCATTTTATGTAATGAGGAAGCAGGTAAGAACCTATCTAGAGAATTCAGGTCACTAAATTACTTTTTCTGGAAAAAAATACATATAAGTAAGTTAATGAGGGGACTGTTGGGTTATAGTACCTGGGTGCATGTCCTATTTTGATGTTCACTTCTTTTTGATTCTGAAAATGAAGACACTAAAGTGAAATAGAAGAGAAAGAGGGATAAAAAGATCACAGGAAAGAAGTGGATAAAGAGAAAAAGAGTAGGGGAGGCGTCTACAAAGGAGGAACAGAGAAGCAAAAGGAGAAAAAGGAGAAGAAAGATTGCAAGAAAGAAATGGAGGAGGTGAACTGACGATATAAATCAGAGTTCTATTTTTATTATACTGAACATTACGGATAATCTTTAATTATTAGAAGAGTATCTAATTTTCTTTTTCTCTCACTTCTGTGGATCGTTCAGAGGAGCTACTTACCATATCTGTCAACAGGAATGAGAAGAGATTGTGTTGTATTGTATTTATACGTATGGTGACAACGTATATTAAAAATAGGGCTCATTCATTGTAAGCTGGTAAGAGAAAGTCATCCTTGTTCCCCATATCTATAATGGCACCCATCTCCATAACCAGCTCTTTTTAAAACTCAACCCCATCTGATATGTTCTTTATTAATGTGTTGCTTTTAAAATCAGAAGATTTCATTGAGACGTATTTTATATACCATTCACTTTATCCATGTGAAGTGTACAATTCAGTAGTTTTTAGTAGATTCGTGGCTATGTACAACCATCACCATAGTTAATTATAGAATATTTTTGTCATGTCCAAAAGGAACACTGTACCTTTAGCTATGTCATCCCATTCCCCCATTCTCCCTTCTCTAGCCCCAAACAACCACCAATCTACTTTTTCTAGATAGAATTGCCCATTTTGCTATGTTATCTTCTGAGAGTTTTATAGTTTGGCTCTTGCATTTAGGTCTTCAATACTTTTTCCTTGACAATCTAGATGATTTTACTTATATTTCTTGTGCAATTGCCATAGTGAGACTCTCTAACATGATGTTGAATAGAAGTGACAATAGCAAATATCCTTGTTATGTTTCCAATCTTAAGACGAAAGCATTCAGGAGTCCCTGGGTGGCTCAGTCAGTTAAGCATCTGACTCCTGATTTTGGCTCAGGTCATGATCTCAGGGTTGTGAGATTGAGCCCCACATCGGGTTCCATGTCAGGAACGGAGCCTTCTTAAGATTTTTCTCTCTCCCTCTCCCTTTGCCCCTTCCTGCCTCTCCCCACCTCCCTCTCTCTCTCTCTTTCTCTCTTTCTTGAGTATGATGTTAGCTGGATTTTTTTTTTAAGATCTCTTTATCAGTTTGAGGATGTTCCCATTTTTCCCTAGTTCATGGCATATTTTTATCATAAAAAGTCATTGAATTTTGTCAATGATACTTTCCACTTCTGGGGAGAAAAATCATGGTTTTAAAAATTATTTTGTTGATATGAAATATTACATTTAGGCATTTTCTGATATTAAACTGACTTTGCATTCTCGGGAAAATCCCATTTGGATACATATGGTGTATAATTGTCTTGATGTGTTACTGGTATCAGTTTGCTAGTATTTTGTTAAAAAATTTTGCAGTCCACATTCTAAGAAATATAGGACTTTTTTTTATCATTGTGTCTTTGTCTGGTTTTGTATCAGGTTTAAACTCTCTTCATAGAAAGAATTGGGAAATGTTTCTCATATTTTTTGGAAAAGTTTTTGAGGAATTATTATTAATTCTTCTTACATGTTAGGAAGAATTCATCTGTGAAGTCACCAAGGCCTGAGCTTTCCTTTGTGGATAGTATAATTCATCTCTTTACTTGTTGTTGGTCTATCCAAATTGTCTATTCCTCCTTGAGTCAGTTTTAGTAGTTTGTGTCTTTGTCCATTTCAACTATGCTACCTAACTTATTGGCATATCATTGTTTACATTCCTTTATAACACTTTCTATTTCTGTAATGTGTCTCTTTTCATTTCTGATTCTAATAACTTGAGTCTCATTTTTGTTTGATCAATCAGCTAAAGGTTTGCCAATTTTGTTAATCTTTTCAAAGAACCAGCTTTTGGTTCAGTTGACTTTCTTCTGTTGTTTTCTATTCTCTATTTCATTAATACCCACTCTAATTATTACCATTTCCTTCCATTTGCTTACTTTAGGTTTGTTTCACTCTAATTTTTCCAGTGTCTTAAGGTAGAAAGATAGGTTATTTATTTGAGGACTTCCTTCTTTTTTAACATAGGCACCTACAGCTACAAATTTTCTTGTGTAGGCTGCTTTAGCTGTATCCCATAAGTTTTGGTATTTCCTGTCTTCATTTTCATTCATTTAAAAATATTTTCAAATGAATTTGGTTTTTCCTTTGACTATTAGTCATTTAGCAATGTGTTGTTGAATTCCTAAATATTTACAAGCTTCCCAAATTTCTTTCTGTTATTACTTTCTAATTTTATTCCATCATGGTCAGAGGACCAACTTTGTATTAGTTCTATCATTTTAAATATACTGAGGTTTGCTTTCAGACTTCACATATGGCCTGTCTTGGCAGATGTGTTACATGTGCATTGAGAAGAATATATTCTGTCATTGTTGGACCAGTATTCTGTGGAAGTCTGTTAGGTCTAGTTGACCCTAGTGTTGTTCATGTTTGCTAAGTGTCTGCCTTTCTTTTTTTTTTTTTTAAAGATTTTATTTATTTATTTGACACAGAGAGAGATTACAAGTAGGCTGAGAGGCAGGCAGAGAGACAGGGAGAGGAGGACGCTGAGATCATGACCTGAGCCAAAAGCAGAGGCTTTAACCCACTGAGCCACCCAGGTGCACAGTGTCTGCCTTTCTTTTGTCCTGTAATGGTCTGTCTTCTCTTCAAGGCAAACAATTTATTTTTTTTTATCCACTGCTAAATTCTTGGCACCTAGAACAATGTGTGCCACATAGTGGGCCGTCACTGATTAATACATTCATATTTTAGTAATTGTATTGCAGACCTTATGAATTAGGGAAGGATTAAAAGGCAAATTTGGGTTTAGTTTTGAAACTTACACCCACTCTAATCACCAGCTTACACATCAAATTTTGACCATCCATCTCCTTAATGAATGCTATTGACCATAAAGAGGACAAGCACAAGAGAGAGGAAAGCACCACACCACTATTCACTGGAGTGACAGAAGCATGAAACCCTTGGGGGTGCGTGTTGGGATGTCTGTGGTAGTAAGGACAGCATGGAGTTCAGTGTAAACCTTGAGTGTTTCAGGTCACTGGAAAGGCTGAAAAGAAGATGATCAAGGACCAGGAGTTTGTTTTTGAGGCTGGGTGATAATGGATGTTCTAAAATACAGCATAAAACCCCCAAATTTGCTTAATTGTACAATATTATACCAGGAGGGGAGATTTCTTTCTGACCCCAGCTGTTGATCAGTTTATGCCCTGATGTATGCGATTTAATGGTCTGTATCATTTTTATCATGTCACTGCAGATGTTATTCTTACTCATGTGAATGCCTAATCCTCTTGTTGGATACTTATCCTTGCTAATTATCTCTACTGTGTCTGAAGCAAGCCACTCACGGCCACAGATTACGAATGGAAGTGCCCCCTCCCTGCAGCCAAATGAAAAAAAGGGAGGGGGAGGAAACTCAAAGTTTATGGTAAAATGTACCTTCATTTATGGTATAGAAGCTCAAGATAGCATTTTGGCAAGGGTGAGCTAGCTTTATTAGAAGAAGACACTCTCTGTTTTTATGGTGCCTTACTTATATCATGCTCGGAGAGAGAGAGACCACATTTTCATTTCTTGGCAAACTGAAACCAAGTGTGAAAAACTTGACCTTAAAAAAAAATTGTGAGAAAGATGTCACTTCCCAGAAAAGTCAGAAAACCTATGAAACACCCACGTGCACTCTCATATTCCACGAATCCTCACATGTGAGATGATGCGAAGAATGAAGCACTGAGGTCTGGATAAGACCAGGCTTAAAAAATAGCAATTAAATACTCAATATGTGCCTCTAGGACCAATAGATAATCCAACCTCATGCTTGCCCCAAAAAATAAGCATGCAACAACGATTGATTCTGTGTTCTGCCAGTAAATTTGTAGGAACCTGGGAGAGTCATTCCACCTCTGCAGGTCTCTAAGGTCCCTCAGTTCTACAATAAGGAGATTTTGTTCAACTTTAGGGCCTGTGTATCCAATATGAGTATAGCCACAGGAACTATGAAGTAAAGGAGGCATCCTTCTGTGTAAGTTAGTTGGACAGACCAAATTTTATCAAATGTTCCCTCTTAACTCGAGATGCCAAGGAAATGTTACCATAAAATCTCAATTATGAAGGGAAATTAGAAATCATCTAAGTTCAAAGTTTTCACTTATTTATGAGCCTCTATTCTAAATATTCTCAGACGTGGCTTCAGGTCATGCCGAGAACCTCCTCAGGGGTGGGGGTTCTCTATCTCCCCAGGCAGCTCTTCCCAATATCCCAAAACAGCGCCAGCAGGACTTGCTCTTAAGACTATCTATCATGCAGGAACAAATAAGAAACCTAGAACACGATCTCAGTGAGAACGAGAAGAAGCAGCTGAGAGCCAGTGGAAAGGAGAAGGGTTCACAAGGTGAAAAATGCAGTTTCTAGGGGCAAACAAAGGAATTAACACATTTTGAGGTTTCCTGAGTGCCAGACCCCACAGTGACTCTTTTGCGGACACTAGCCGGTGAGGCAGATAGGACTTCTCCACGTTACATGTAAGAAAACTGGATCTTGAGGTGGAATAGTTTGACCACTGGCACAGGATTGTAGGCTACAGAGGCAAGGTATAATTCCTTGCCTCTCTGAATCTTCTCAGCACAGTACTCACTGCTGCCTCTCCCTGCTTCTTTTGTCCTCATCTGCTTTCCTAATTTTGCTGTGTAATTGAGGGCCACTCCTTAACCTTGTGGGGGCTCATTTTCTTCCAGCTCAACATGGGTCACCTTCCCCCAGCATGAAATTGTAATGTCTAAGTAAACCTCAAGTGTATCCAGTGTACGATACTCACCACTTCAAGAGTCCATTTCTCAGAACATTTTAGAAGCACCCAGACCCCCAGTGTAATTCCCATTCTGGGCAGGGATGACTTACCGCTCCTTAATAATGTGTGGCCAAGATAAAGCCACAGATAACCACAGATGAGGTGCTGGCACAAGAGATCCAAAACGGATGACGTCCATCATGTGTTCAATACCAGTGGGCAGTTCATCATGCTCTAAGACTAATGTGAGATATGGTAAAATAAAAGTGGTAATTGTAAATTTGAGATCAGTTGTCACCTAATAATATAGTCATCTCCACTCTGACATGTTTAAACAATCTTCATGGCTTGTGAGGTCTGCTTCTGTGGTTTTTAAACCATATGACACACCTAATAAAACGGCTTTACAAAAATAAGCTTTACTACTGAACTTCTGTAATTAAATACGTTTATTATAATAGGGATACAATTTACTGGAGCTCTGAATGCTAGTCTGTATAATTAATAATGAAACATGTTTTAATGAACATTTATTAGCAGTATGAAATACAAATATCTTGTAGATCAGCTACCATCTAGGAAAACTTCATTTATTCTCTGAGATTAAAAAGCCCTGCATTACCACTGTCAGTGTTGCAGGCTTGACAGCTCAACAATCTGCTCTGCAAAAACTCATTAATTGGGACCCCCACAAATAAGGACACTGTGATAACTCAGAAGGTGGTGGGACTGAAGTTTGCCCTTGTGCTATCAATGAAAAAGAGTTTGCTAAATAAATTAATCGTGTAAACAAGATTATATAAAGGTCTGTTTAACCACTTAAAATAATTTTCTTTCAAATATCTAGCATCATGCATTTGCATACACACAACTAATATGCCAATTACAAATGAGTTTTACTTATTCCTTCAAAGGGACTGAATCCCTTGCTTGCCCTCCAAATGACTGAAAAATGTTGCGAGTCTACTAAGTCTAAAGTGATGTGTTAAGAACTTGAACAGATAAGAAGAAATTTAGGACATGGACAATTCTCCCAAGAAGGTTGTATTCTAATTCAGTGGTTTCTAACACTGGTTCTACAGCAGAAACACCTGTGGGTGTTTTAAAAAATATTAATGCGCAGGCTCTACCCCTAAGAGTTCTAATTTAATGAATCTGAGTTGAAGCCCAGGCAAACATTAGGAAGTGATTATTTGGAGTTAAAGCATTACAGCTCTTCCAATAGAGTCTTTTAAAAAGCAAAAGTTCCTGTGAGTATTAGTGTCCTAATTTGTTGTATTTCTTGTTTTCCTGAACAGTGCTGCCAAGAAGGCTTTCTTCTAGTGTCTAGGTTCTGCTGCCAGCAAGGATGGACAGGTGTGACCCTATCCTCTGGGTGAGCATATGTCCCTGGTGGCCCAGGACAGTCCTGGTTGTAGACTATCATACTGGCATAATTATTTGGGGCACCTCCTCCATGCATTATCAAAAGTGTCTTGGTTTGGACATTAAATTAGGTCACCTAAACTCTCCTATCAATCTTTAAGTCCCTGTTAATCATTTAAAACCACCTCTTCCTGTCCATCCCCACAAATTCTTCTAACACAGGACCATACCATCTCTTGCATCCAGCCTTATCATTTCTCAATACCTCCCCATGAGATCCTCTCTTTGCAATTGGTCAAGTTATCCCTGTTCCACTAAAATGAACCTTACACCACTTAGCATGGTCAGCCAGGTCCCCTAGTAACTTGTTCTCTGTCTATTTTCAGGACTCATCTCTAGCTGCCTTACCCTTCCACAGTCCTATAGATCCCTTTTTGCTTTTTTCCTCCGTGCCTCTAGGCATGCTCTGTGCTCCGCCCAGATTCACTTTCCCTCCGCCCTCTAATTTCAGCCCCATGCCCTAAACACCAGGATCACATTCTTTCTTTTTTTTTTTTCCAGTGTTCCAAGATTCACTGTTTATGCACCACACCCAATGCTCCATGCAATACGTGCCCTCCTTAATCCCACCACCAGGCTCACCCATCCCCCCACCCAATAATGAAGCATTCTTTGACTTTTTATGGAGCAGCCACTGCAGGTTTTGATTGCATTCCCTTGTATTTGTTCATTTGGTTGTTTTGTTTATTTTTACATGCCAGTATCAACAATCTTTATTGAGGAATAAAATATGTATTTTTGTTTCTCCAGCTTCTGCCTCAGGGTTTCTACTTAGTGAATATATCCCTAATATATTTGGAGATAAATACAAAATACTACACTAGCGTGATGGACTCTGCTGCAGGAACCCCTGTTTACTCTGGCCTCTTCTGCATCTGATAGTGTGTGAAGTCCCTAACATTTTGCAGTGATCTTGAGTAAATAACCTGTCCTGTATCCAGGTTTAAATAATTGTAAAATAGACACTGTAGTGCACCTTACATTCCTTCACAGTGCAATAGGGTCATGTTCATTATCTACTGTTTTAAAGATGATTAGTTCTAGAGAGATGACAATTATAAATATTATAAGGAATATAACCATTATTTCTAGTTCCCATAAGATCCTAAACAAAATAGGAATAGTAAGATGAAAGGTATGCCTGTTCACACACATACATGAGTCATATATCTCGTCTTAAAATACATAGTGATTGCTGATAATGAGGGATATCATTCTGACTGAGGGCCTGTTGTAAGAGTTTTTAAAAATATCTTTATTAAAACAGTGATAAGGAGACCAATTCTGTTAAAACCAGAATGAACTTTGGCTTCATGTCAAGAAATTCCAAGCTCAAATGTTGAGGTCTGTTATAGAAGTTAAAATTTAATTGACTTCATTTGACTGGTCTTGTCAGAAGTCTTTTTCATTTAAGTTTATTACGCCTGCTTAAAGCCAACTTTTAATGAAGAGCGATTTCCAGAAAATAAAAAATAAAAGTAGGTTTATGGTAATTATTTAAATTTAGTTAAAATTTGAATATTACTTTTACAAATGAGAGAGACTGATTCAGAAATAAGGAAAATCTGGTTTCCAAATATGAGATTAGCTATGTTATATTGCAGACTGCAAAATATACAAAGACAAATTAGTTTTGCAATGCCCACTGTAGTTGTGCAAATGTTTGTTTATTTAACTATTACAAAGATATTAACTAAAACCTTTGATAATTACTAATGTTTGAAGCACAGATTTTACTATAAGACTATGTGGACTTACAATAAGAAATCTGAAATTTGGTAAGAAGCAGAGGCTTCAGTGAGTTGGTAATTGTTGTACTCAACAAAAGCTGATGGTTGAGTTAGCGAGGCATGTCTAAGAGGAGATAAGCAGGTGACTTCACTGTGGATACAGACCATAGCCACAGAGTCTTCAGGTTCTGTCTATAGTTTGGACCCAAAATATGCAGATCATCATAAAATTTCAAATTAAGACATTTGATGAAAGTCTTGAGGAGTTTGGCAGGAGGTTGCTAATTCTCGAAACAATCATCTTGAGGGCTCATATTTCCCCATCATCACACTGTGAAGCAAATTTACTTTCTTGACTGAGCATTGTCAGAACGCATTGATAATGAGACAGGACATAAAAGCTATGAACCCAAAGCAGATAAACATGCCCTGAACTGAAAATCACATTTTATGCAAAGTTTATTAACCACTCTTGAATGTGATTCAGGAACAATGAGAATATCTCTCCTAAGTTACTTCCCTAATTCCTAAACCTAAACATCCCCTCCTGTACAAGGTGAGCTCTCCAGGACTGATGTGCTGCTTGAGCTTTTATCAGCTTCGGAAAACTGAATGTGAATAAGGAATTAAAGAAATGCTGGCAAAGGGAGGGAAATGGCTGGAGAGAGAGTAAAAGGTAACACAAATGCCTGAAAAAGGGAGCAGAAAGAGCTTGGAACTAAAAAAAAAAAAAGAAAAAAAAGAAAAGAAAAGAAAAAAAAAAAGACACCCCCTGGGCAGTGGACTGGAAAGAGATTTGCCAGCTTCAGGATTTTGATGTGTTAATAAACTAGTAAACGGATAATGCCCTTGACCAGAAGTTTCATCAAAAATACATAAATACCCTCCGTTAAGAATTTGCAAATTTGCCAAGCATAATAAATTGGAAGAACTACCATTTTGCTTTATGCATGTCCTCATAGGTTGCAAACATCCCTTGGTTTATTCTTGTCTGACCAAATGACATTAGTTTGGCTGTGACTGTGGGAGGCAAACACTATTTCCCAAACTGCGACCTCCTTCCCCTCAAACCCAACCATGCACCCAAGGACTTTCAAACCAACTACCCTTTTACTTTCACCTATGGACAGTTCCATTTCTAGAAATCTAGTGAAGAGGGATAGTGGAAGCCCAAAATGTAGGACTTGGAGAATTTCTAAGATTCTATTCCATCAACAGGTTATCGCAGTAGGGGACCCAGCCCTCATCTATTTCCAATTAACAACAGTAGAGGATTAATTGCCTACCTTCCTAGATATCCATTACTTTGAAGTACAGCCCCAAATTAAAGTTTCTTGAGTTGAACAATGTCAGCTGTGGGCCACGCAGCCATAGCCAGCGTCTATTCAGTGCTCATAATGGAATTGCCTGTCTCTCTATGCCTTTGCCCATAGAGACCCCATTTGTTTTGTGGGTTTGAAAAAAGCTTGGGAGGATTTGGATATGTATTTTAAAGCTAGTAAACTGCCATTTCATTTATGCAGAAATTATCTATAGCATAGCCATACTTGCAATTATCCAAAGCAACATCGCAGGGAGCAATTTAAGTTAACAGAAAGAAAATCAACCCACATTACATTTTCAGATTACAGATGGCAGCGGAAAGCATCAGGAAACCACGGTCTTAGGCCAATCACCAACTCCCAGTGAGAGAGCCTTTCTCTCCCTCCGTCCATGATACTTCAGCCATGTTCTTGGCCACATGTGCGGCTCCCCAAGTGGCTCTATCAACTTTATCTCTTGATAATTCTTTTATTAATGCCCTTTGAAAGGTGAAGTAAAACCCTCTTGAAAATACAAATACTCCTTGCATTTAATCCCCTCTCCTAAGCTTCTCTAGCAGGCTCCCCTCTAGCTCTCTGGAACATGTTTCTCTGGTCCTTTGCCCAGAAAAATGGAGTTGGATGCTGCCCAATCATACTTGCACACCAAGTAATGACAGGTAAATGTTATTATTGCACAAAAGCCCATAGAAGAGAGCGAGGGTTAAAATCCTCCTCGTGGAGCAACTCACTTCACAATTTTTTAATAATTTTTTTCTTTTAAAGTATTTACTAATTGAGAAGCTTTGCACCTTTTATTTGTCAGGTGTTTATAATTCTGCCACTGCGTTCAATAGGTAGCTTTGCACTGTTATCATTCAGAAGGCATGAATGGGACCCAATTTAAGATACAACTTAAGGCAATTGGTCCAAATTCAGGCCCCATTTCCAAGTTATTTCTGACCTAG
The DNA here is from genome assembly GCA_002007465.1 of Ailurus styani. Lineage (NCBI taxonomy): Eukaryota > Metazoa > Chordata > Mammalia > Carnivora > Ailuridae > Ailurus > Ailurus styani. The sequence continues at coordinate 367,648 of LNAC01000800.1, read as the reverse complement.
GAGTTGCCTTTATTCTTAGATATTTTTCACTGTGGTTCTGGAAATTGGTCTTGCTACTACAAGACTAGGTCTTTCAGGGGCTTATTATTAACATTCATAAAATCCTCTCCAGAATCCCAGCAACGGATGCCCACACGTATCTCCTGTGCCTAGAATTTCATTTCACATCAGGCCCAAATCAATGAGGTCATCTTGACCAGTCCAGCCTCCCGTAGAGAAGGATGACCATTTCCTCTAAGGAAGAAGGGAGAAAACCAGCTGCTGGCTGGCAGGCGCTGGTGCCTGACATAGACATTCACACATACAATGAGGTATACTCTGGTTTGATTTTTACATGACAAGGATGCAATGTAGACCCTCATTTTATCAGGTAAATGATAAAATGATTTATCGTTTTAAACCATTTAAAAATGATTGAATAAATTCAGGGCTGAATTTATCTCCCGGGAAGGCAATAGATATCTACCCCAACTCTACATTTCTGCACACCCCTACCCCAACTTGAGAGGGGGATTTTCTCAAAAGACTTGCAGTGAGCCTAAACCAAGAAAGAGGCATTCTGCAGAAAATGGGAACTTAAAAGTCATTTCCTCTCTCCACAACTGGCATCATTTCTGTCAACTTAATTATATTTTAGATACAAGGAATTTCAGTAGTGTAAGAAAATAGTTACAGATCCAGTCGTAACTTACCCATAGACCTTGTACTGCACTCAGGTACTTAGCAGGTCTCTGGTCCCTGCTTTCCCTGAGAGCCTTTGCAGGAGACCCAGCTGTCTGTTGCTTTGCTGTAAACTAGTTAGTTTAAAAGCAGTCTTAGGAATGGGACCTGTTCAGGAAAGAATGGATTTTATGCCCTGCTTATTGCCTTCCAAATGCCAGGAGCTTTTCAGAGTAATAGCAACTGGTGTAAAAAGAGAATTTGAAATAAAAGAAGCTTTTATTGCCCCAGAAAGAGGCTGCCCATAAACTTTCCACCTGCCTTAACCACTGGGGAATGTGTATGTGTGTATATATATCAACAATTTCTGGCCAATGAGAATTTACCTTTCCTATTAGCCTCGTATCCTCGGGAATAATGTACATGATAAAAACAGGAGGAAAACAGGATCAAACCTCTCTAATTGCAGTTGTCAAATGTATTCCAGTTTAACACTTCATGCATTCTGTCATCAAGAGGACATTTTACTGCTGGTGCTGATGCTTTACCCTTATGCAAAACCTTTCATCTTGGAATATCAAAGATTTCTGCAAAGACTAATTCAGTAATTAAGCCTCTCGATGACTGTTCAGAGAAAGAGAGAAGAAAAATGTATTTCAAAAAGAAAGGGATTTAAAATTCGGGTTGTTTGGGTAGCAGCTTCGGTGAACAAAGGATGCCATTTCACTCTGTCACTGTGACCCCCCACAAATCAGTCACTGAATCCAGAATGGACCCTTTTCTATGAAGATGCAAACATTTTTCAGGTGAATGTTTCACAGGTTTGTCTTCAGTTTTTAATGAACCTTCTTCATGACACTTGGTCACAGCATTTGTCTCTAATTCTGTTGTCCCTTTGTTCTCCTTCTCTAATAGAATGTGAAACCTTGTGAACTTGCTTAGATTTATCGGTTCACATCAGAGTTGCAGTAGAAAACTGTGGTGCTAAAATCCCACCCCAGAGAGAGGGAGACCTGCCTTGGATCCAAGCCAGGTTTTCAAGAAACTGTTCTCAAATGCAGAGCCAATAGGAATGTTTGACTATTTTGGTCTTAATTAGTTGAAATGTTGAAGCTCAAAATAAATCAAAATACAATGTTATCACCCCAAACCAATATATAAATAAAACAGACCGGAGAATGTTTTCTACTCTTTCTGCCACCCAACAGGTGCAAACTAAATAAAGTCACAACCAATCCAGAAGCAGTATGCGACTCCCTCTTAGGATTTTTGGAAGTGTAACTTACTTGAATACAGGCCCTTACCTACTTTGAAAGAATGAACGGTGATGTGGTTTAGGGAAAATTACTGGAAATATGTGCCCAGAGATAGACTGCCACCCTTCTAATTGGAATTACACATGCAAGTGTGGTCATCACAATATCTAAATCCATCCAAACACATCTATGGGCTACCAGCATTATCACTGGAAATATCAGGAAGAATTTAATGAGTTGGCCATGAATACCATAAAGAGTAGTTTGTAAACCCCCACTTACACAGCCATCCTGACTAAGCCACTCAACCAATACTTAGTGAGTAAGAAGTACAGACACTGTGTTGGTGTAAAGTTTGATTCTGTCAAGGTTTAGACATTAAAACCTGTGTCTACAAAACACATACTAAGATTTAATTATTTCTTTGTGCTTGTTTGAACAGATCATACTTACCACATTGTGCAAAGATTCGGAACCTTCTTGAAAAAGAAGACAATACCTAGAGTCCAGCCAGGAAAATATTATGTAAACATCTTCTTAGATCAAAACTTGTTAAAATGGCATAAGCTAACAAAGGGAAAAATCTAAATAGTGCCTAACAAGCAACATTATATATATTTTTGTAATTTTATTTTTATTCTTTGCTCAAGGGGTACAGGTCTGTGAATCATCAGGCTTACATCTTTCACAGCATTCACCAAAGCACAAACCCTCCCCAATGTCCATAACCCATCCACCCTATCCCTACCCTCCCACCCCCCAGTAACCCTCAGTTTGTTTTGTGAGATTAGGAGTCTCTTACCGTTTGTCTCCTTCCCCATCCCATCTTGTTTCATTATTTTTCCCTCCCTACCCCCCACGACCCCCACCC